>JAMKCH010038584.1:0-25901 GCA_023653785.1 Ophioderma brevispina | reverse complement strand
TAGTGACCCTGATGAATTCAGCAGACTTATACAGAATAATGTGGTACTTCAAAAATTAACAACAATACACCTATGTATCCACATATTTTTATCTTGTGAGGGCAGCTTTAGCCACCCGAGCATGATAAAAATAAAAAAGCGTCAAATAAATTCCCAATTCACTACTCTGCATTGTGGTTGAATCTCTTTTAACTATAAGACACAATAGACAAGATCAGCATTTTTACAAGCAGCACAGTGGCAAAAAGCAAAAACACACTTTTTTCATATAAGATTATTACATTCAATATCCATGTCATTTTGCAAAAGTTTTTACATTAGCTGTACTCTCTTTTTGTTGAAATCCTGCACATCCACAATTTCAAATGAATGTGTCATGCAACCAAAAGTGTGGGGAACAGCTACATCCTAGTACACATGGTGTGTATCACACGTCCAAAACTAGTAGCCTGGGAGCTAGCAGACATTTGTAACACATCTTTAGTACAAAAGGTTTGAGTGATTAAACATGTAGAGAGCCTGACAAGGACCCCTGAAACATGATTCTTAAGTGCCGCAAATGGTGCCTGGGGGAGAGTTAGACATAGATTAAACTATTAATGAAAAGATGTTCTACAATCTATGAAGACATAATTATTACCTTTATTGTGGCATGCAGACAAGCCAGAGCAGCCTGCCGTATCTTTGAAGTTGCAGATCTTAGTTTTGCCGCCTGTCCGCCCTCTGTATCCGAGTACTCCGACTCTGAACTGCTAACCCTTCCCCAAGCAGGCCAGAGGGATGGTGCCTCCAGACTTGCTCCTTGCTCCTCCTCTTGACTCCCTGCAGCGTAAACCAGAGAAGGCGAGCTGTTTATCTTGTCTGGGAGGTTGCCACTCCTTGGATGTACCTTGCTTCTCCTTATCGCCTCCTTGCCTGCTCCTGCTCTTCTTCTTACTCTTCTTGGAGTGAGATGTCTTGGGTGTGCTGCCAGATTTGGTATTCCCTCCTGGTCTCAGACTGACCTCTTTGTCAGCATCTTTTGCCTGTGCTGCACTTGATTTGGCCGGAGGTGAAGCGCTGACGTCATATTGAAATAGAGAGGATGGGTACAGGGTAGAGGGGATGTTGACTGTGGTACCTATGCCTGGTAATCCATACAGCATATAGCCCTAGGAAAATGACAAATAAATCTTATCAATTAAAACAAATCAATTTTTTTAAGATTGACTTTAAGAAAGCTTGGAAACAACAATTATTCCTTGATTTGAAACTACTTGGTACTCTAGGCTTGTAAACACGAGTAGAAAATACTCTTTCCCTAGAGGCATCCAAATTGGAAGGCTAATAGGATACCTCTGGGAAGGTGATTTCTACTCAAATTTTCTTGTCGATTTGAAATGCATTTTTGAGACGAATGTAAATGCTGGCGCCACAGGCAGAGTGCCCATCTCTGTCTTTGGCTTTTGGGCCAGACGTCATCCTGTAATGTTTGCTGTGAGGGGTTTGCCACTCCTCCCACACAGTGAGCCTGTTTTAATTCCCCGCATATGACATTCCGTACCCATTTTATACTCCAGGGTGGCGAGAAAGCAAAGCAAGGTAAAGTGCTTGCCCAAGTATCCACACATTGGCGACAGCGGGCTCGAACCCACACAACCTTATGCTATGAGGCGAACGCTGATCAAACTTGCAACCACATGTACCCATACCTAATTGACAAAGGAGATGTCCAGCACAAAAACTCTTCAAAATCCATAACTAAATTCGTTGAGAGATCTGTTCTTTACATTACGGGAAATGAAATTACCATTGCTTTTGTTGTTTCATAGACCATTTAAAAATCTTGATCAGACAGGTACTAGGTGAATTAACAACACCTTCACTTTTAGGCATAAGTCCTTTTACAAATAGTAAAGTGATTGTCGTAATGGGTTCATTTCAATGGCTGGTATTCTGAAGGTTAGTCTAACTTTAGACCCAGATATAAGCCATGGTTAGTCCTACTTGAGTAGACCTTTTTTCCATCCAACATGTTCTAAAGTGGGTAGAAAACTTCCTCATGGATGGACTGTTTTAGTCCATCCATGAGAATTTTTCTCACCCTTACATTTAACTTTCACAAGTATTTTGACAGGAAAAAAGGTCCACTCATGTCGGACTAACCCTGGTTTAAAAACCCAGGTCTAAAGTTAGACTCCCTTTGAGAATACCACCAATCTGTTTGAAAATTCTATTCTTTGCTGGACCTCTTTTAAGGCATGATACCATACCTTCATAGCAGCCAGTACTGCTCCGCTGGTCTTGGTGTACCTCCTTAGAAGCAGCCAAGACATTCTGAAGTCCCCTCAGGGCACTCAACAAGATCTGTAACGTACGTACATACAATCAAACATAAAAGGCTTACTAACGCAAGCACATTCCACATTGACATTGAGGAGAGTTTCAAAATGCAATAAAGCTTTCAGTTTGTTTTATTCAAAGAGATGAAAACGTGGCAGGGTGCATTCAATGAGCCGTGTCATGAATTGAAAATCAGCCCCCTGGATGATCAAGGTAGAGTCTTTTACAGGGGAGTGTGGATTTCGAATGCAATAGCCCATTTGGATACCTACATTTCGTTGTTCGATGCCATTTGTCGAAAATTCCTATCATAACTACTATTATGGCAGTTTTTGGTCAGTGCCTCTTGAAATTGGTTCTTCAGTGCCCGCACCTGCTGAAGAACAATTTCAAGAGGAACTGACTCAAGGAAAATAAATGAGAGTTTTCCTAATATATGGCAGCACACTATGGTATCACATGACAAGAAGTACAAGGGGGAAGGCACCCTGGTTCCCTGGGAGTGAATGCAATTTTATCAAAAAACAAAAAAAGCCTACTCATTTGATATGGTCTGTCTTCGCCTTTCTACATGCCCAGGGATAACTCATCAACAACAGGACCAACTTTTTACTTAGACTCTTCAAACATGGAGGCACATAAACACCCACGTGTGTACCTTACACCTTCTAGCCAATGAGTGGGAGTGAGGATAATTTTCAAATGTTTTCATACTAAACTTTAAATGTTGTGTGTGATTAAGCAATATCCAACCTTAGAGGAACTAATTTGGATACACGCTTAGTACCCACCATTCGCTGGGGCGCAAACTTGCAGACTGGCAATAAAAAACTAGGCTGATGAGCCATGTTTGATAGACTGCCTCGACACCACCCTCATGGTGGGCACCAGACTCTTTTTCTGGGGGGGATAGGGGAAGTGGAAATTTTTTTTGGGGGAAAACGTGAAATTTTCAGAGATTTTTTACCAAATTTTGGCCTTAATAAATAAATTTACTGATTTTCCCAAAATTTGTGTAATTTTTTAGCCCCAAATCACTGAATTTTTTTTTTTGCCAAAAATCTATCATCTTTCTTTTGGGGCCGAGGGAAAACGCTCACCCTCCCAATATCTGGTCATAAAATATGTCAAATATAAATGTATACCCTTACAAACCATAACAAACAATGTGAAGGACTATAGCGATAAGTATTAAGCAATATCTCGGCTCCTTGAATACACACCCTATAAGGTTCATAGCTTTCACAGCAGCTGGTTTGGGTTTCTGACGCACTGACAACATCACCTTGCAAAGCTGATCTTGAGGAATTCATAATCTATCCCCTCCCATCAACGGTCCCACTCTTCCCTACTCCTCGAATCACTAAAGCGAAAACAAAAAAAATAGAAGAAATTTATAAGACACGTCAATAAATCGAACAAAAAATGCGGAAACGGGATCAACTGCTTGAGGAATGAAAACATATTTTGCAGCATTCCTATCCAAAATTTATTTATTCATCTCTTATGGGAACTCATTTATACTTCATTCTTACTTGATAACATATTTTTATAGATGTGCAAAATTAACTTATTTAATCCTAGATTCTATCACCTTGTAAACTTTAAAAAAAGTGCCAAAGGTCATTGGACCTGCCCGTTATTTCGGATTCGAACCCCAGACCACTGCATTATAAGGTCAGTTTCCCAGATTCCTAACCACAAAGCCAACAAGGATTGGTGTGCCAGATTTGCAATTCTAATCCTTGATAACCTTTCATCAAATAAATCGATACAGCTATTGTGATCAGCACTCAAAATAATGAATAGCTCTGCTCTGGAACAATTGTCACAGCTTATGCTCTAGGCACATGAGTAGTAGTCAAAATCTCATATAACCATTGAAAATGGCTTGGGAATGCCCCTGGATGTGATCTGCTATTTTAGACAGAAATGGTATAAAAAATACTGCTACTGCAAGTAAACTTGTCTGGAACATGACCTCCGATGACCTTTGACCTTGGGCCATTACCTTTGACATCATCCACACATGAAGGAACCATTATTGTGCCTTAACCCCAAGTCTGATACAAAATTGGATCAGACTTGAACTTTTCGAAAAACGAAAACCTAACCAAATTGGAACACGCACACACTCCTACGGACATGCACGCTATCGCAAAATCCCCCTCTGCTTTTCAAGCCAGGGGGATAAAAAGGTAAATCAGTTGAACATACTGTAGTAAACTCAGTCAGCACACCCTAATATCTGTATCACAATTTGAATGTAAAAATCCTCTGAAAGATGTTATTAAAAATTACTACATTGATCTTCAGTTTGTAGTTTCCTACCTCATACACAAATTGCCTATGCACTGTAGTGCAGCTCTCTTGATGTTGATGTCTGTAGATGCACATAGCCTGAGTAACCGGCCCTCTGGTAGTCTTGACAACAGACGGTCCAAGAACTGTAATAAATGCAGTAATATCTGCATTTTTAGAGATGCTTTTTCAAATTATAAGTCTGAGTGACACATGAACAGCAGGTTGGGTGTTGCAGTAAATAAATGCCATGAGAAGAAAATACTATTGTAGTAGTAAAACCAAAGTGTTAAATCCAGTTTTGTGTCCCACTAATGGAGGTGGCCGGATTCACCTCACATTCACATACACTGCTGTATGAGGATTTATGAAATAAAGTACCGTCATGATTTGGCAAAAGGTCTTGCAATAAAAAACAGTGATGTCTGAGGATATACTTTATAACAATCTCATTAAAAAGCATTCTAGTGCTCGTGTATTTATACATTGTGTACTCGCGAATCATACCTTAGTGCTCCTTGCTTTTACAATTGTGGTGGCTTGCATGATTGATACGCATGCAAGCGCACAACATTGTCTTTGTCTGATTTTTATTCCACGAATAGGTGCATGTACCAATTTGTGAAAGCTTGTTAAGTTGCAACGGAGATTTCAAGTCATCCTATTTTCTGTAATGTAGTGAATCATTTAGATTCAATGCAATAGATTACCCTCTCATTACTCTTATTTACTCAGGGTCACAAAATGGCGTTGCACATTTGTGACGCCCTGTAATTTACCCCAGTGACCACTGATCAATTCCATCACAGTAATTTTACTATTGGCAGTAAATGGCATATCATAAAAACATCTAACTTTACAGATCATCACAAAACAGTGCACACTGAACTGTGATGCCAAGTCCCTCAGAACATGAGGTCCATCCTGCTGTGTTCTTGTGAACATAGCACAAATTCACACAGAGTTTTGTAAAATTTGGTTCTTATTTACTGAACAGCACAAATTGGCACTGTGCACTACTGTGTTGCTTGATCTGACTGTTAGGGTTGATCGTTACAGAAACCAAGTAAACAAACCCTGTGCTTATTTTCAACAATCATTATTATCCTTTTATTACCACCAATAGGGGAATTATTCGTTGTTATCAATAATTCCACGTTTAAAAACGCCCGAAATGTACTCGAGCGTTTTGCACAGAAGCGTACACAAGCCATGCAAATTTTCCATACCTTCATCTCTTGCATTGTCTTGCGCCAACATTATTCCCACATCGATTTGCCCCTGTTATGAGCACCTATTTTGTTCGTATCAAGTAATGATTTAAACACCGTGGTAGCAACTGCATCTAAAGGTGCAACAAAGATTTCACTATCAGGTTTCCTAAAACAATTGAAAGACTGATTTTTTTGCCAAATGTAAAGCTTCCATCAAAATATCCCCATCTAAAGGATTAAGCTGAGAACGTTTCTATGGTACAAAAATTTGAAATTTCTAATTTCGTATAGGAGCAAATACGAAATCATTCTCTGTTTTATATTGAAATATAACAAAATCAAAATCAACTTTTTTCTTCGTCTCTTTTAAGGACATTTCTGTGCAAAATACAAGTAAGAAATCTATTGAGTGTCTAATCTATATGAAATCACTTTTTATGATACAATATTTGGGTGCCTCAAAATATCTCATGGCACTTTTAATTACTGGTAAGTGTAATATGGGTCCACAGCTAATCAACTCTTTGCCAAATCATCTATTTTTGTATGTGTATACAGGTCACAAACACACTTAATTAGCATAAAACCTACCTTGTACATTTTGTGTTCCATTCTCATAGACCACAGCACCCAGTGCTCTGAGTGTTTCAGACAGTGCCCAGGGCTGGTTCTGCTTTGTGCTGCTAGATGTATTCTAACTAAGTCTCCGACATTAGCTGCTAATCACCACCTAAAAGGTCACACAGAAACACCAAAGATTATGTGGTGCATACTCAAGATGGCCCCCCAAAAGTGGTTTTTAATCACATTTTATTGAAATAATGCAAATGAGCTCATTAGCTAATATTCATAAAATGTAAAGTATCATCACTGACCTTGTCATTTTCTATCACCGTGCCACTTTAGAAAATTGACTAATTGGTGTAGTCTGTAGAGTGCATTAATTTTCTTCAATATGCAAACTTCAGCTCAGTATGCTAATCATGACCTGTCCAAAAAGTATACTTACAGCATTTCATTTACCTATTACGTAATCGGTGACCGTCGACGGCACTGAACAAGTCTGTGTGTGTGTGTTTAGAGAGCAACACATTCTACAGAAATCATCATTTACTTCACAATAATGCTAATCCCAATTTCATTTCCGCTTCAAATATTTTGTCGCAGCATATCTTCCCTCTAACATTCTAAACGGAATTGAAAAATATGATGTAGTTGTAGCTATCGCACGAGATACCTTGATAAGTCCTCTCACAAAATGAGCAAGTTTCCTGAGCACCTTTCAACGCCCCAATTGGACGCATGTAACTATCGACCACACACGCCGCATGGCACCACGTTTGATGAGTTTAGCATTTAATTGACTAACTTGACTGACGCAATGTGTAAATCGGAGCGCTGTGACTGGTGACAGGCCTTCGAGTGTGTGGGTTTTTGGAAAGTTTTCTGATGACAAGCTACAGCTGGGCGTTTGTTTGTGATTGTGAATCATATGCGTGGTTCCTGAGATAATGGATTTTTGAAAAATTCAAGATTTTTTTCCTCCACAACGAAAATATTTCCCAAAAACAACAGATGTATGCTAGATTACATATTGCTCAAAGAATTTTTGTAGTTTTTTTACAAGCAAATTTGATCGCTAACAGCTCTCCGAAATGAAGACTAATATGAGCAATGTATAAAGTGCCACCAAGAACCAGCTTGCCTGCCAAACTTGAAATGGCAACCCTATAATGCATTATGTGGTGCTCACGTGCAGTGGTGTGCTTTTTTGACAGTTGTGATGTAAAGATCCCAAAATAGTTTGTATCTCTCATTGAAATATAAAGTACGTAATACTTTCATAGCGAGGTATGGGCTTCGATGTATAAATGAAGCATTTCAAAAACCAAATGTATTTTTCCTTCTAAATCCGCGAATTTTCACACTAGTTTGATTAGACCGCCTTTATAGGCATGTCCCTCATAGCTTCTTGAAGAATTATTAATTACATTAGGCAACATTCATTTTACACCAGGGGGAATGCAGGATTTCAGTTCTTTCGGCGAAAATGTCTCAAAAATCATCACCCGTCGCTTCCGTTCAAAAAATCTACATTCCCCTTGAAAGTTCATTGTTCCTCCTCCGCTTCTTGATGAAAAAATCATATCCACTCTCTTCGCTTATTAATTTTCGAAAATCCGCATCCCCTCAATTCCTCCATTTCCTCCCCTGGCGTAAATATGACCCCGCCCTTAGTTAATTTTAAAACATTTTCACGAGGGGGGGGGGGGGATTGCACCCCCATTATAAATTCTGAGGGGTTTAAGGCTAGCGATCTCAGACCCAGAGGCACTTGGTGACAGTAACCAAATAGAGGTTCTTTGGGGAGAGACAGCCAATTGCCCATAAATAGGGGTTCTTTGACGAACAAATTTGTAAATTTAGCAAAAAATGTAGTTTTTCAAAAACTAGGGTTAATTTGGGTGAAGATTTCAAAAATTCTCCCCCCCCCCCAAAAACAAAATAGGGGTCGTTGTGTTAGAGTGGTCAAATCCTTGATAACCTTTCATCAAATCAATCGATACAGCTATTGTGATCAGCACTCAAAATAATGATAGCTCTGCTCTGGAACATTTGTCAGCTTATGCTCTAGGCACATGAGTAGTAGGGTGGCAAAGGGGTGGGGCTGGGATTGTGAGGACCATTGAAAATGGGCTTTGGGAGAGTGCCATGGATGTGATCTGCTATTTTAGACAGAAATGGTATAAAAAATACTGCTACTCAAGTAAACTTCGTCATCCCCCTGGACGAGACAGTCTGGAACATGACCTCCGATGACCTTTGACCTTGTGGGCCATTACCTTGACATCATCCACACATGAAGGAACCTATTGTGCCTTAACCCCCAAGTCCCTGATACAAAATTGATCAGACTTGAACTTTTCGAAAAACGAAACCTAACCATTGGAACACACTCTACGGACAGAGAATGCACGCTATCGCAAATCCCCGCTGCTTTTCAAGCCAGGGGATAAAAAAGGTAAATCAGTTTAACCTACTGTAGTAAACTCAGTCAGCACAACCCTAATATATGTATCACAATTAATACAAATCCTCTGAAAGAATGTTAATTAAAAATACTACATTGGATCTTCAGTTTGTAGTTTTCCTACCTCATCCAAATGCCTATGCACTGTAGTGCAGCTCTCTTGATGTTGATGTCTTAGATGCACATACCTGATTAACATCCCTCTGGTAGTCTTGACAACAGACGGTCCAAGAAGTAATAAATGCCAGTAAATCTGGCATTTTTTAGAGATCTTATTTCAAATTAAAGTCGGAGTGACACATGACCATCAGTTGGGTGGTGCAGTAAATATGCATGAGGAATAGAAATACTAGTAGTAGTAGTAAAACCAAAGTGTTTAAAATCCAGTTTTTGTCTCCACTAATGGAGGTGGCCCGGCTTCACCTCACATCACAATCAATACTGCTGTATGAGGATTTTATGAAATAACAGTAAAGGTCATGATTTTCAAAAGGTCTTGCACATACAAAACAAGTGAATGTCGAGTATATACTTTATAACTCTCACATTAAAAACAAGATTCCTAGTGCTCGTTTAATTTATACCAATTGTGTACTCGCATAAAATCTACATTAGTGCTCGCTGATTTTTACATTGTGGTGCTTGCAATTTATACCATGCAAGCTCACAACAATTGTCCTTTGTCTGATTTTTTTATTTCCACAAATAGGTGCTGTACCAATTTGTGAAGCGTGTTAAAGGGTGCAACGAGAGATTTTCAATCATCCATATTTTCTTTATATTATGTCATTTAGATTACAATTCATAGATTAACCTCTCAATTCTCGTATTTACTTACTCAGGTCACAAATGGCGTGTGCACATTTGTGACGCCCTGTAATTTACCCCAGTGACCACTGATCAAATTCCATCCACAGTAATTTACTAATATGGCAGTAAATGCCATAATCAAAAACATCTCACTTTACAATCATCAACAAAACCAGTGCACGCGACTATGGCAGTCCCTGCATAACATTGAGGCCTCCTGTTTGGGGTGTTCTGTGAACAGTAGCACACAAATTCACACAGTTTTTGAAAATTTGCTTATTACTAAACAGCACGAAATTGGCACTGTGCACTGACTTTGTTTCTTATCTGACTGTATAGGGTTGATCGTTACAGAAACCAAGTAAACAAACCCTGTGCTTATTTCACAATCATTATTATACTTTGATTACCACCAATAGGTGTGGAATTATTCGTTTTTATCATATTCCACGTTAAAACCGAATGCACTCGAGCGGTTTTCCAGATCGTACACCCATGCAAATATTCACACTTCATCTCTTGCATTGTCTTGGCTCCTACATATTCCACATCAGTTTGCCCTGTTTATGAGGCCACCTCTTTTGTCTTGTTTCGTAAGCACCGTATAGATTTAAAACACATGTGGTAAGCAACTGCATCTGTAAAGGTGCAACGAGAGATTTCACATAACAGTGTCCCTAAAAAAATTGAAGACTGATTTTTTTTTAAATATATTTTCCATCAAAAAAACCCCATCTGGAACGATAAGCTGAGACTGTTTTATGGTAACAAAAATGGGAAATTTCTGAATTCGTATAGAGCAATATAAATCAGTCTGGTTTTTATTGAAATATAAGCAAAATCAAAATCACTTTTTTCCTCGTCTTTTAAGACATTTCTGTAGCAAAATACAAGTAAAGAAATCTTGTGTGGTCTAATCTATCTTAATCACTTTTATGATACAATATTTGGGTGGCCTCAAAAGTCTCGTTGCACTTTTATACTGGTAAGTGTAATAGGAGTCCACATCTAATCAACTCTTTGCCAAAATAATCTATTTTTGTAGTGTATACAGGTCAAAACCCTAATTAGCATAAAACCTACCTTTGTACTTTTGTTCCATTCTCATATACACAGCACCAGTGCCTCTAGTGTTTCAGAAAGTTGCCCAGGGCTGGTTCCTGCTTTGTGGCTGCTATGATGTATTCTAATAGAGTCTCCACAGTAGGTCTGGCTAATCCCACCTAATAGGTCCAACAGAACAACAAGAATTATTGTGCATACTCACGATGGGCCCGCCCACACAATGTGGTTTCATCACATTTTTCTTGAAAAATCAAATGACCTTAGCTAATATTCATACCATGTCCAAAAAGTATACAGCCATGAACCTTGTCATTTCTATCACCGTCCACTTTAGAAAATGACTATGGGTTGTAGTCTTTAGAGTGCATGAATTTTCTTCACTATGCAATCAGCTCATTGATAATCATGACCTGTCCAAAAGATACAGTACATGACCTCATGTTCTATCACCATGCAATGTTGAAGTATCATTGATTAATATTCGTTAGTCTTAGAGTGGATTAATTATTTTTCTTCAAATATCAATGAGCTCATTAATATTCATACCTGTAAGAAAAAGTATACGCACATGCCCCATCATGTTCTAAGTAACGTGGCCACATAGAAGTTCTTGATAATAGACCATTTGCACGATCCCCATAATGCATCTCGTATTGTGCCCATTTCCATCTTTCCCCATCCGGGAACTTGTACCAGCCTCAATTCCTGCTAAAACATTCGGTTAAAGCGTAAGGAGAATACCAGACCACTAACCCACCATCCTATCTGTGACGTTGCACTATAGTTTGTGTATAATCGTCCGGCAGATGACAAGTATGGCACAGTTACGATCGAAAATATCCCTTTTTGTCCGTGCATTTCAATAACCAGTGCCCTCACATATTTGTTTTTTGTCCCTTTGATATTCCTACATTTTTTGTAAGATTACTTCACGTGAAAAGGTCCTTTGTATTGTAATTTTAAGACTGTTTTGGCGACGCGAACGAACAACAAATGTTTTGTGGTCGTCTGAAGAATTGCAGAAAGGCACGTAGGAATTACTCTAGTCGTATGTCCCCCTGTGGTATCTGTTGTGTGTCTGTGGTCAAATTTAAACCCTTATATATTACATGCTGTATGAGTCCCCATAAGGGCTACGCTGATATAACTTGGGTTGAAAAGGAGGGGGGTGGGTGGGGTCCATTTTTGGTGACCTCCTGGTGCCCTTTTGCCCCCATTCACAACCGCACGGGCAGACGACACTCTCGGTCCGAGGGACGCAATGTATTTTTTTTTGTAACACAAACTCTGGTACAAGATTCGCCTATGAGATGATGTGCACAATACAGAGTCCTTAACGGGATCATGCAAATGGTCTGTTGATTAGGAGTGTAGAGTAGAGTGGATTAATTCTTTTGCTGCCCTCCGTCCTGCCCGCCCATACACCACCCGCCTGCCCATCGGGTCTCATGCAGGAACTCGCCAAAGCTAGCCTTGGCGGCAAGTTTTTGAAAAGTTAAGAGCAAGTCCTGCATATTGGATTTCCAATCTTAAAGAATTATAATTTTTTTTTTTATACACACTTTCCCTAAATTCATAGGGGCCTGGTGCAGTTTGACACAGTCCCATCCGAACACCTAACTCACTGCACTAATTCAGACCATGTCGCTAGTCAAAAAGATAAAAAATTGTGGTGTTTGGTTAACACTTTCAATGCACAGAAATAAAGGTTTTAGTGTGTTGGACTAATACAGTGTTTTTTATTTTGTTTGGACAGTGATGGTGTGCACCCCGTTTCATCATGAAATGTTACCATTCCACCCAAAAGCAACATTATATAGCAACTACTTACAAATATAAAAATTAGCTTTTCACCACACCACGCAGTCATTATTTTATGATAATTTGTCTTACAAAAAACACATTTTCACAATAAATGTTCTCATTTTCCTCTGTGAGCCCCTGATTAGAGTCATATAGGGTCCACCACATCAATCCTGTCAAACGACAGGGTACTAGTTTGAGTTCAAATAGTCCGGGGGATTATGGTGGAATTTGCTATAAGCTTAGCTCCATAAATGCCCTAAACACAGAATATTCCTATATTGAACTTATTCACTTCTCAGATAATGTTAAGTTTAAAAAAAGAGGGGAAAACTCAAATCAGCCCACCCAATTGCTACAATGAATCTCCTAGATAACTTTTGCAATTGGATAACACCCTTATGACTGGGTGAGTTATTAGTTCTTTTATTTATTGATTTCATCTTTTCTGAAAAACGTAAATACTATTCTTGCAGAAAGTCTACAAGAAAATCCCAAGGCTGGTATTCTGAAAGTAAGTCAAAACCTGGTTTTAAAAACCTGGGTTATTCCCTACATGAATGGGGACGTTTTCTTCCAACACCTCTAAAAATGTGCTCGATGGGTGAGACAATTCCTCATGATGGGCCATGAGGAATTTTTCTCACCTTTCACATTAACTTTCACAGTATTTTACAGGACAAAAGTCTACTCATAGCTGACTAACTTTGGGTTAAATAACCCAGGTTCTAAAGTTTAGTCCCCTCCCTTTCAGAAATCCAGCCCCAAGAGTTTCAAAAAAGATGTGCATCTACTGGTGGTTTTTGTGTTGTGTTTCCTTTTGATGTGTAATGATGACGATAAGTTGACCACACTTTGGTGACAAGGAGCTCATCCTGCAATGGGCACCAGCACACCGGCCTGACCCAGTAAATCGATTGGGATCCTGTCTAAAAGCGAAATTAAACATTCCATCAGGGACATAGCAGTACATGAAGAAAATTAATAATAAATATAATTTAGGAGGACGCAGCATTAACCTTCCCCTGAAACACGTGCATTCAGCCATAATTTATTCAAATATAGTCCGAGTAAATATTGTCTGAACTATGATCAAAAGCAATTGCTGCAGCGTGCGTGGAAGGATGCACTGCTGTAGACACGCAAAACACAACAATTAAAAGGGGGAATGGCCCGATGTCAGGATAGGAAGTTTTCTTCTTGATTAGAATTGGCCCTTTACCCCAAACCCATTCTGTAAAGTTTTTTGTGCGATATTTTAAATCCGCTTTTCACTGAGAGCTAAAATAAAACGTGATTTTGTAAGCCCCATAGAGGACTGTGTAAAACTAATATTGGTCGACCAAAAATGGGGTACATTTCGCTCCTAACTTCCACCACATCCTTTGGCCCTAAATTTCACATGGGTAAATGAGAAAAATAGTACGGTTCTTCTGACACCAAAATGTTGAACCACCTCCGGTAAAATTGGGGGCTTCTTGGAGACGAGGCTATTAGCGATCGGGGGAGCCATGGACCTTTAAAATAGACATGCAATACGCACACGTACTGGTCGCACTCATCGTACTGCTGCCTACGCTTAAGTCAAACATTATTATGGTGACTATAGCCGAGATAGGCAATATCGCCCAATTGAGCGCTTGTACCGACTGAGTTTCACAGAAGTTCAATGCATACTTTGACCAATTACGATCGCAAAACGAGTGCAATGTTCCTTACTCAATCTGTCCAACAACTTTTTAATCAGTCCCTGTAAATTTTCTTATGTCAAATGAAAAAGTAATCAGGATTCATACCCTCACGTAATTCCTGGAGGTATTTGTTTACTGTAAGTACTCAATCGGGAAAGGACACAAAGGCACTAAACACTTCCAGAGAGAGCTGCCTCTGTGCTGATATATGACACTCTTGCGGTATATTTGGGGTCTTTTACATTATTTTTTAGAGAGGTCGAGTATGGAATTAATCGGCTGGGATCATGGATTATGCAGGCAACAATTTTCCCATATTTTTCCATCAATCACATGATCGATGATGGACGTATATTTTCAGTAGCATTTGGCGTGGAAAAATGCCTGATTTTTGGGTGCGCGGAAAAACTTTGAAATTGCCAAAATCGTGCGCTGAATTAGTGTGTTTGTTATAGTGTCACTCGTCAAAAGTGGTGTACAATGTGTCCCCGACAATGTCCTTTCATCGTACCATGACCCTGTTACAACCGTGCATGGTTTTACATGTGTTCTGAACAAATGAATAATGCTCACTACTTCTCTGAAAAATGACATTTTGATAGTCGCCAATAGTCGTTAGTCGCGACTATTTGGGGAGCGACTAGTCCGCTACTAAAAAAGCCCAGGTCGTGCAACCCCTAGCAACTACCCACCCCCATTGATTAAATGGATCAATCCAAACCTTAGCCAGCAAAACACAGTTCCATCATATGTTAATCAGAGGTGGGTCTGAATTTGGCAAAGTACAAGAATAGAACAATGGTTCTTAAGTCCAGATTATGTGTATAAAAAATCTTTAAGAAAACACACCTAGATTTGAATCCAAATAAATCATTGTGTTGTTTAATTGATAAATATGTCATTTAGCATGAAAAAAAAATAGTACCTTGCATCTGGCCCGCCCTTGCTTTAGCTGCATGCTACATGGCCTGGCGGGCGAAATGGATATGGGCACATACGAGATGCATAGGGGATATGCAAAAGGGTATGTGATTAGGAGGTAGAGCTTAGAGTGATTATTCTTTGCTTGCCCATCCGCCCTCGGCCATCCCCCTGTCCTGCCCAATCTGGTCTAATGCAGGACTCGCCAAAGCTAGGCCTTGCCGGCAAGTTTTTGAAAAAATGTTAAGAGCAAGTCTGCACTATTGGATTCACAATCTAAAGAAAGAAATATATAATTTTTTTTTTTTATAAATACAACTTCCCATAATTCATAGGGCCATGTGTGCCTAGTTGACAAATCCTATGTCCGACACCTAACTCACTGGCACTATTCAGACATGTCGCTGTCCAAAAATGATTATAAAATGTGTTTGCAGTCTAACACTTTCAATGCACAGAATAAAGTTATTAGTGTTGGACGAATACTAGTGTTTTTCATTTTGACAGTGATGGGTGCACCCCGTTTCATCTGAAGATGTTTAACCATGCACCCAAAGCAAACATTAATAGATGCAACTGAAAAATAGAAAAAATTAGCTTTTCACCACGCATTCATTATTTATGCTAATTTGTCTTAAAAAAACAATATTCACAATAAAGGTCTCATTGTATCCGCTGAGCCCCTGATTAGAGATTCATATGGTCACACCACATCAATTACGTCAAGACAGGTCTAGTGAGTTCAAAGAGTCGTTATTAGGGTGGAAATTGCTATTAAGCTGAGCTCCATAAAATGACCGAAACAACAGAATATTCAAATATTGACTTATTCACTCTCAGGATTAATTAAGTTTAGAGGGAAAAATCAAAACATCCAACCCAAATTGAACTAAACAAATGAAAAGTGATAACTTTTCAATTGGATAAACCACTTATGACTGGGTGTGTGAGTTAATGTAGTTCTTTGATTATTGATTTTCCTTTTGTCTGAAAAACTTAAATACTATTCTGTGCAGAAAGTCTTACAAGAAATCACCAAGGGCTGGTATTCTGAAAAGGAGTCTTAACTGGGTGGTTTAAACCTGGGTTTAGTCTACATGAATGGACTTTTTCCTTCCAAACACCAATCTAAAAAATGTGATCCGATGGGTGAGGAAACAAGTCCATGGGATGGGCCAGAGAAGTTTCTCATCCTGCACATTAACTTTCACAGTATTGTGAACGGAAAAAAAGTTTCCTCATGCATTTGACAACTTTGGGTTAATAAACCCAGGTCTAAAGTTAGTCTCCGTTTCGAATACCAGCCCAAGAGTTCAAAAAAAGTTGTCTGCCTCATAATGGTGGTTTTGCTTGATTGTGTTACCTTTTGATGCGGTAATGATGACGATAAGTTGACACACTTTGGTGACTAAGGAGCTATCCGGCAAATGTGCACAGCAAACAGGCCTGAACAGTAAATCGATTGGGATTGGGATCTGTCAAACAAAGCAAATAATAAACATTCAATACAGGGGAATACATTACAAGGAAAGAAAATAAATAAAGACTAATTAGGAGGACTCAGCATTAACACTTACCCTGACAAGTTCATTCAGCATAATTTATTCAAATTGTCCGAGTAATAATGTCTGGAACTATGATTCAAGCAATTGCTGCATGAGTTTGCCGGGACGGATGCACTGCTGTAGACAGCGCATTATAAAAAAACAATTTATTTTATTAAAGGGGGATGGCCCGAATTTTTAAGGATAGGAAGGGTTCTCTTGAAGATTGGCCTTTACCCCCAAAACCCCCTCGTAAAAGTTTGTGCCGATATTTCAATCCGTTTTCACGTGAGAGCTAAAATAAAAACGGTGATTTGTAAGCCCCATAGAGGACGTGTAAAACTAATATTCGCGCCTCGACCAAAATGGGGTACATTTTCGACTGTTTTTCCTAACTTGGCTCCAAACCCAAAATCCTTTGGCACTAAAGATTTCACAGGGTAAATGAGGGAAAAATAGTAGCTTCTTCTGACACGCAAATGTTGACCACTTCCGGTTAAAATTGGGGGCTTCTGGAGACGAGGTATAGCGATCGGGCCAGGACCTTTTCAATAGACATGCAATACGCACACGTACTGGTCGCAATCATCGTATGGCATACGCTTAGTTCAAACAATTATGATGGTGACTAGAGCCTGATAGGACATATCGCCCAAGTGAGGCGTGTACCCGACTGAGTTACACAGAAGTTAAATGCATACTTCGACCAATTACGTATCGACAAACCGAGGGCAATGTTCCTGCTAAATTCTGTCCAACAAATTTAATCGTCTGTAAATATTCTTATAGTCACAATGAAAATAATCAGTTCCATAGCTCACAGTAATTACTGAGGTAGTTGCTTAATGTAAATACTCAATCGGGAAAGGACACAAAAGCGCTAAACAATTGCCCAGAGAGAGCTGCCTCTGTGCTGATATGATTGACACTCCTGCGATATATTTGGGGTCTTTTACATATAGTTTTAGAGAGGTCGAGTAGGGAATTATCGGCTGGGATCATGGATTATAGGCAACAATTTTCCATATTTTCATCAACATGATCGATTGATGGACGGATATTTTCAGTGCGGATTTGGCGTGAAAAATGCTGATTTTTGGTGCGCGGAAAAAACTTGAAATTTGCAAAAATCGTGCGCTGAAATTAAGTGTGTTTTATTATGTTGTCACTCGTCAAAAGTGTGTACAATGTCCCCGACAATGTCCTTCGTCAACGAAATCACATCGTTACCATGGAAACCCTTGTACAAACAGTGCATGGTTTTACATGTGTTCTGAACAAATGAAGTATGCTCAAACTTCGCGAAAATATTGACATTTTGATAGTCGCCAATAGTCGTAGTCGCGACTATTTGGGGAGCGACTAGTCGACTACTAAAAAAGCCCATGTCGTGCAACCCTAGCAACTACCTCACCCCCATTGATTAAATGGATCAATCCAAACATTAGCAGCAAACAACAGTTCCATTCATATGTTAATCAGAGGGGGGGTCTGACATTTGCAAGTAAACAAGAATAAACAATGGTAATTAAGTCCAGATTATTTTATAAAAATCATTTAAGAATAACAAACCTAGATTTGAAATCCAAATAAATCATTGTGTGTTTTAATTGATAAATATGTCATTTTAGCATGAAAAAAAAATAGTACCTTGCAATATGGCCGCCTGCATTTAGCTGCATGCCTACATGGCCTGGCGGCGAAATTTGATACAAATAAAGCTAAATAAACAATGAATTAGTTAGAATCTTAACTGGTATTGCAAATTTGCAATCAGAAATGACAGGTGAGGGATAAATTATGTGTGCTCATGAGCTGAAATGTCATAAAAGATCAGTATAGTTCAAAACTGTTAGTTTAGGCTGTCTTGGGGAATTTCCCAGCTAGCCGCACATTCGCAATCAGCTCAGGGCAGTGCAGGGGTGAACCCCACGTTGAAGCAAATCATGCAGGGAATTGGACCAGCTAAAATCTTGACTAATCATGGATTTCACCTACTCCATTGTGCATTTGAATAAAATATGTATTAAATTGGTATTACAAGGCCAGCAATAACCATAAGCCCTATCGGGTTGTCCATTACTGGTCCTAGCATATCATATCCCTCACCTGTTCATTTAGTACAGTTTACAATTATTACAATTTGTATTATTATATAATATACTGTAATATACATTTCTGTCACGTACGATATGTTATGCTGAATAAATTGAATCTTGAATCTAGTCAGTACATCCCAAGCGTCGGTATTTAGTGCTTAAAAACTGACTTTTTCTCCCTCATTGTGCATGCTTAATGACTTCCGATAGTGTAGCAATAGCATCCACTGAAATAATACCAAATAGTCGACTATTGCAAAACAAAAGTCGTAGTCGGGACTATGGCCAATAGTCGTGACTCGCGACTATAGTCGACTTAGTCACGTAACCCTACACATGCAATTGTAGAAGGAAAATGGGCGAAAATAGACCATTTTAATTCGAACAAGCTTGTTGGTGGATGGTATTCAACTTGCGCAATTGATCACTTATTTGCATTTAAAGAAATAAACTTAGTTACCGCTCTAAGCCCGATTAGCATGCAAGACGGTAAACCAGGGGGGGTAAGGCACACAACTGCTCGATGTGGGCATTGTGGATTGCCAAACGGTTAATTTGGGGGAAACTGCTAAATGCATTTACTCTGGCAGTCATGTTCAGTACATTACAACATCTCCTCTTAAAACCTATTAGTTCAATAGTAATATGATAATTTTGGAATGATGACTTCAAAATCGTCGAGGTATCCTCTGCAAAATAGTGCTAATTTCCAATAATGGTCATTTAGATTTAAATATTCGTGACCAGGCATAGCCTTCGACCAAGCCTGTGTGTAACCGTTTGTCCGATGTGTATAAGAGCGCCCCCTACCCTTAAGTTTTTGAAAACGCTAGCACTCTGGTTACACCTGAAGTTGATGCAGTTTTGAATTCGCCGTTGACGTTAGGTTGGCATGACCCCCCCCCACCCCCCGCGTAAACCGTACATAATGGAAATTGCACGTTGTTCCCCAGGGCACCCGCGGAAATTAAATGATCCAAAGAACCTCCAGGACATCGTCACGGACTGGAACAAATGGAAAATTTCCGGAACAACAAGTTTGCAAAATCTCCCTTCAATTCCTTATTCTTTAGCCTACAATTACATGACAAAAAATTCACTCCAAATAGGAAAGGATTTCAGTTATCCACGAGCTAGGTTTTCCAGTTCCGCACTTTCCAGGCTTGAACATTGTCAGGCATTAGTTTGTTGAGATAGTTTACCATTGCAAAGACAGACATGTTTTTTCCCTTTTCTCAAAATGGCCATCACAGTTGCAATCTAGCATGGCACGTGGGCATGGCTTGTGCTAGTTGCTAAGACATGTGACAGATGTGACCTTTAACACCAATACACACACTCCGAAGTTCTCATAGGTTTGCACAATGGGAATTTGACTCATAGTGCGAGTCACGAAACATTATACTTGCTCTATGGCTGACAACTTGTTCGTTGTTAATTGTAACCAGTGAAAATCGGCGTTGTCAGGACCATATCTAAATACAGGGTGAGTCAAAAAGAAAAACTTGACCCTGATTGTCTGTTCCGCCCATTTGAATTTTCAAGTAACATAATCTAACATATGTGATATCATCGGAATGCTTTAGTTCATTTGTGAAGTTGCTGCAAAGAATCACCTCCAATCGTTAGATATAGACCGAGGTAGTTACAGTGTTTGAAAATCCGCAGTCGGTTTCTGGCACTGTCCACGGAATCAATTTGCCTAGTGGGCGCCGTGCATTCCCAAATGAGAAATCCGTGGTGGGTGAAAACCAGATACTTGACGTTGATTCAAAAGACTGAGCCTCGGCCTTACTAACCGATTGGACATTATCTTTGCAGCAAATTAAAGATAATGAATGAAATAGGCTTTCCGATGATATCACCTAGTTCAGATGTAAGAACATGGTGTCTAATACTCCGTAAGGATAGCTTGTTTACCTTCTCCGATGTTGATTGAACACATTGCATTGTATTTAGGCAGATGCAGAACCTCCATTAAAGATATATTGCTTACAGGACCCCAAGAATTTGAACAAAATGGATGTATTTTACTTTGAGTAAGATTAAGTCATAAATAGCACATTTAAAATATTATAAATAGGCTAAGGAATATAAATATAAAAATATATCCTGGGTTTATGTGGCATTACTGCGTGTTGTGTGAAGCAAATAGAATGAACGAAGATCTCAGACGAGAAAACAGAAAAAGCGGAGAAACGTCTAGAATCTTAGTGATTTCAAAGGAAGTTTGGAAAGTTCTGAGTAAACTCAAGTCCAGAAGAACTGACCAGAACAGGTTCACTGATGAAGATAGGTGGGCGCATGGCTGATAATTACACCAGTCAGTGAGTAGCTGCTTATGAGATCCTAAATCTTACAGTAAAGGCATTCCAGACTTACGCGGTATTGATATATTTAGCACATCGGACTCCTCAATAGCGATGGACCAGATCCTTCTTAGTCTTGTTTGATGAGGATAATAAAGCTCTGGGAGAGAAGATGGTATAGAGTATCACAACAATCAGTACTCCAAGGAGGTTAATACCATCGTGCTCCACGTTATTAGCAGAGTTTCCAAGTTGACAGTGACAGTAATCACTCTAGTACAAATCTTCCAACGATGGATTTGTCATGTATCTCAGCTCCAGCATTTCGTTCGATTGTGTAGCCGTCTTCGTTTTCCGTATTTCGTGGCCTAAGATAAACAAGCTACAGAACTTTTGGACTTTATATAGTCGACCTCCGATCTCGGGAGTCATTAGGAGCTGGTTTTCTTCAAGAAGGACAAGTCGTCCGTGGACACGTCGGTCACTCTGGAAGTTAAGTTTTATGCTGAATATTCGCCAGGACTCTTTGCAAGTTGTACATCTTTATAGTAATCTTGCTGCAAAGCCCGCTTCGGCTGCACACACCAGGTGAGTAAGTTTTAAGTAGTTTATTATTCCCACTTTATTATAGATAATCTTGATTATTGCCTGATACCTAATTGAGGTTTGATTGAAGATTGATTTAGCCACACAATTAAAATAAATCTTTGTTTTAATCTTTGTAATCAAGTTTCGTGGTATTGTCTATTATTCAGGAGTTTAAATCCGTAGTTTTGACCTGGTCAAGGTGACCGTAACATACTTCCCACAATAATATATATTCATTTCGATCACCCTGTATGATGACACCCCCCCCCACTTCATACCCACCATCCCTTTTCCTTCCTCTGTTCGTCTACCCTCGACAAGATAAAACATCCTGCAGGGGGCGGGACAGGCCGGGAATCCACATCGGAGAAGGTAAGCAAGCCTTCCTTACGAGTCATTAGAACCCCACTGTTTACATGACTCATACAGGACTCTGCTTACCTTCATCCGATGTTGATGTAACAAATTGCATTAACATCGCCATATTAGCACAGGTACTAGGAGCGGTGCAGGATTCAAAACGTCACACCTGGATTGCGGAATCGAAATGAGTATGAATATGAATTGCAAGCATTTCAAAAAATCAGCGCAAAGGTCACATGCCAATACCAATAGCATGAAACCTAAGCGCACACTTTACTAAGAAAATAATTGCTGAGCCCGCTTGAAGAGTGCTCCCGCGAAAAGTTGGTCACCCATAAGCGACGTACATAGAGGACGACGTCACACAAGCCCAGACCCCTCGTGCACAACACACGGAGCATAACTGAGAGGTTTACTCCAAGTATGAAAGGTGGGGGGGTCTACGAGGCTTCAAGGCAGCTCGAGCATTAGACCCAATCGCCCCCTCTGGGCCCGTGACGGGGCTCGCAGGAAGTGGCATCGCCGGTGAGCGGAGACTGAGGATGGCGGAAAAGAGCCCAAATCCTCAGGCCCTCAATGGCTACAGTACTCTGCGAGAAACCCTGCACATCTAGGACAGGAAGGACCTGATCTCAACGTCCTAACGCAGCCCCCCATATCCCACTCACTTGAGCCCCAGGGGCAAGTGAAAGTACGAGGAAAAACCCTAAGTGGGATAAAGATCCCAGCTGGACCTTAGAGCAAAACATATCTGCCAAGTGCAAATAGGATTGCTTCCAAGGATAAAGAGTAATCCTGTTTGGCCCGAAGGCAAACAAACTCATCATATCCTTGCAGGCTGGAACATCACAGAATAAGAATACTGTGAAACGAAACCAGCCTAAGGACACCCAAAAGATTCTCTCACCTTATAAAAAAAGTCCAGTCTGCAGCACGATGCCAGACCAAGAGTGGAACCATTACTATATATAAACAATGAAAGGTATATGATAAAATAATAGTCTATCCCACCATGTACAGAAACTCTGCATCTGGTGGGAAGACTAATTATCAATCCGAACATAGAGGTAAAATAATATAATATAAAAGTATAGTATATCACACCTCCATGGTCGGAACAAACCAATCCAGACATTGATAGATTGGAGTGATACCCCCTTTCAACAATATAATTGAAAACACAAGTGATAAAAATAATAAGTCCATGTCATTTGAAAATGCAAAGACTCATTATCAATCCAATCAATCTATCCCCATGCAGAGAGATTGAGAGGTTGCACCTGTCATTCAAAATAAAGGCAACAAATCCCGCCGCGGGCGGCCGGTGGAGTGCCTACAACGGCGCTGAGTATCCCTGCTATAGCGTGAGAATAAACAGCCCCCCGGGATCGGGCACAAAGCCGACCGAGTGAGAGGCTCGGCGGCGCGTGCCACACCCGCTTAGTAGAGATTAAAAACCGACCGCTTCCGAATAGAAATATAGCCGGGGCGGTAGACTTGGCCGAGACTTCCGTCACAGAACTTAAGCCAAACAGAGAAATTAATCGTCTAACATGTCATCTAGGGTATCCATCGCCATGATGGCGAGCGGATACCCGAACCTTCGCTCGAAAAGCGATCAGAAGCGATAAATATGGCATAAATTACGGCGGAAACCGCCACACAATTAGCTACTGAAAATTAATCGGCATCGTACATCAACGGTAGTCAATCGCCAAAAGGGGCGAACGTATATCCGAACTTCGAGTCAATCACGATCCGAAGTAATGATTACAAGCGTAAAAACATGAAGGAACAGCAAACATCTCCCTTACCGGAAAAATACTGACACATATCGTCGTGAAACCCGCGGAAAGGCACCGGCTTTATTGCTACAAGGATTGAATCCAAAGCGCCATCGACATGATTTCAAGACTAGAGAGGACATAGCAATATTGATTTTTAATTTGTAAGTCCTACCAAAAGGACGAATCCAAAGAAATCAGACGGAGTAGCAGAATAAGACCCGCCCCAGGGAGAAGGGAAGGGGGAGAGACATCAATCCCAAACCGGTGGCACAACCCTAGGGCTGGCTCAAAGCCCTCCGGTTGGCGTTGTATTTTATAAAAGCACCGCATCCAAACTCGGACCCGAGGGTCTGAGCTCGGAAGACAACCATGCGACTATCTAAGAGGCTGCAAACGCCTAATACAGACGTAAGCCGCCCCGAAGACCGGATTGAATGGATGAAGTTGAGTCCAACACCGGAGAGGACAACTAAGGAAGTTGAATCCAAAAAAGGGTTCAGGCATCATATATCATTTAAATAATTTTGTATTTTTAACGCGCTACATATCCCACGTAACATGATCAAGTCGCTGTGCGGCTGCCATAAAAGGCGCTCAGCACATCAGAGAATCATATACCAGAACAGATTTATGCCAAGAAGCTCGATTTTAGAAGCAGGAGGAACCGGAGTACCCTGAGAAAACCTGCGGGACGGTATGGATCGAGAACCAAATTTCCATAAAGCCACAGAGACCGAGCCCCTGCCGGGATCGAACCCGAGACCTCATTGGTGAAAGGCTAGGAAGATACGCGGCCCAACACGTCCCCGTTAAAAAGATAGAACGCCACCCATGAAGCGACGGGAGCCGCTACCACCGGTGAAGGCGGAAGCTATGGCCCCGAGCATCCCGGTGTGGGGGGGGGGTAGTAATACCCCGACCATGCTGTCCCGAGAACGCTTGGCGAGCAATCGCCGCCCCAGGCAGGCAGGACACACCAGGGGGGTGCACAGCCCCGGCGAATGGGTTCCTTCCCCGCACGAATCATCCTCCCATGGATTGTCCCTTGTGTAACAAGCGACACGGCTTAACACAGGCCAGTATACCAGCGGGTAATTAAACGATGCGCCCATCGCCCGAATCCCAGAAGTGATTGAGGCGATTAGGGCGAAGACCTACACCACAGTGGCCCAAAAACTACCCGCAAACCAGATACGGATAGTAGCAAATCCCTGTGGATTGTACTGGTCTATAGGTATCGAACGTATTATATTAAAAGGCAGTACATAATCGACATTAACACTGGAATAAAAATACAAGCAGACCACGTTGTGCCGCTGAAGTATTCACCCGCAACCTCCGCCTACAACCGCGCCCCGAACAGGACAAACGGGGTGTATATCAAGAATGACTAAGACATCTTCCACAAATTGTCCACCTTATAGCATACTCCAGCGCCAATGACCGATTGTCAACGGCACTGGAGTTGAGGTAAGCAGGGAGTCAGTATACCGTTATGACATATGACAGAGAGGTTACCCCGCCATCAACCGGTTTAAGATGATCAAAACCCGGTTGACCCCTGACGACACGTACAATACTACGCTAGCCAACCCCAGCGAGAGAGGCAGACCAACCTGTTGGCCAACGCCCCAGCCGCCCGGTTAATAACGGCATGCCCCGTGCGCACCCCCCCCCTTTTTCCCGCCAAGCCACTCCAAGCGGATCATTCACGGCATGCAAGGGCGGTATACTGCGCGGCAATGAATGTCGCTACGTGTATCCCCCACAGGCGGCGAGCCTCCAGAGTCAGTGCCCCGTTTACAGATGCCTTGTTGATCCCTAAAGAATAGGGATTCAACTCCCTGTGAATAGGCATTGTCCTCGCGTCTCGATTCGTAAATCCTGAAATGAATGGTCTATGTAATCGCTAGATCCCCTGAGAGGATTTTAGCAATGGGGAACCCGATCACAAAATGGATAAACGAAATGATACCTGCTCCGCCGAAATCCCTGCTCAGGGACTGAGGCCATCAGGGTGGAGACCACGTAGTAAAAGCCACAAATCACCCGT
>JAMKCH010038583.1:0-25557 GCA_023653785.1 Ophioderma brevispina | reverse complement strand
GTTATGGTCAAAAATCAAATTTTGGACAATTTGGCGGCCATTTTGGATTTTTCGATGGGGCACCCTGGTTTTCGCACTTTTTAAATTTTTTTCTTTGAAAGTGGGATCAGGGTGATTAAAATCATCAAATGAGCCTGTGTTCGAAGTGATTTGAAACATTGACCTTCTATAGCCCACCTCTATTAAAAAAGGCACTACCCAATTCTCAGCCTCAACCCCACCACTCACTCCATCAAACCTGAGATTTGTATCATTAGAAAGCTTACGATATTTTGGCTGAATTCTATTCCATTATGATGCTACAAGCTAAAATTTGGGTTGTTTACAGATAATGGACATTATTTCTACAGTAACCTATGGGCTATTGTAATATACTTAAAGCAATAACAGCACATATTTTGACGAGTGCCCCCAATTTTCAAAATTTGAGATTTTTACACAGTTAATTGTGTTAATAATTGTCTAGTAAAAGATACCTGTGAGTGGTTCAAAAATGCGTATGTCATAAAAGAAGCGATTTTGTAATTAGAATCGAAATCCCTGATTGTAATTTAGTGGCGGAGTTGGAAATGCCAAATTAATTATGTCCGTCCATGATGAAATAGCGTCACCTTGCGAAAATGATCTAAGCTAACTTGACTTGCCTGAACCATCAGAACAACTAATTGATGAGTGTAGACACGATCATGACACAATTTCCTGGCTATTTCATATTGAAAGGACGTTTCCAGCAGCTGTTGAATTATTATCGGAGATCTCCGATATTAATTATTCTAATTCACAGGTATTGTTTACTAGTCAATTGCCAATGCAACTGTGCAAAAATCTCAAACATCTGGAAAATTGGGGGCACTCTTCAAAAATATGTGCTGTTATTGCTCTAATTACTGCTCACATTAAAATGGTATGTCAGATTCAAACAAAATTTTTGGAATATGGTATGTTGGTGATGGTCTTTCCTCCAAAACACAGACAAATATGCAGATGGGCTAGTTATAATTGTTAAAAAATATAGGTCCCATAGGGCACCGGTAAATTACAATAACTAATGGTTGTCCTCATCCAGGTTATGTGTTATGTATACCAAAAAGAGGTTCTATATAGATAGAAGGCAAAACCGACGTAATCTTTAGAAATTCACCGTCTCGCATGTTTTTGCCGACCACAAAGAAAACAATAGAGTACGCAACAATCTAAAGCAATGGCTGCCTCCTCCTTCTTCCACATACTTGGGTGCCGCTTGCATAATACACTCATCGGTATGAAATACAAATTAATTGTATGTGTTAGAGTTGGGCAGGTTTGTAATCTTAGTGTACCTGGATCATTGTGCTCAATACTCTTTTGTTCTGATAATGCATGCGCGCTAATGTGAAGAATGTATTCATTGAGGCGGTTTATTTAAATCAAGACACTGACGTGTGTCCTAATTGCATGCTTTGCGTTGCCATGGGTAGGACAAAATTTAACCACCCAATAGCACCCAACATCCACCACTATATTTTGGCGGATTGTTTGTATCGAATTGACATTATGTGTGTATACAGCACCCAAACTGATAATTTATTCCGTCAATATTCCAAAATGTCAGCGCCCACACGACGACTGGTTTTGGATGCGTTTCATCACCCTTGATGTATACCCACGTCCTGATACCAAGAGACTACAGTGACGCACTGATACAATGGGTCATAGCTGATACAACTTAGTCTTGAGAATTAATATTTCATTTTGGTGACATAGTGTGGTTCTCTTATTATTTGTAGCTCAGTTGTCATAGTTAATTGATCTTTCCCAAATTTTGCAGGTTTCTTGACAAAGAGTCCAATGACTTGGTAAGGTCTACTTAATTGCTGACTCTAGTCTAACTTAAAGGCTAAGATATTGTGACTATAATTTTTTTTGTGTAAATAATTAAAAATAGTCATCTAGAACACCGATAGTCCCCTAAAATGCTTAATTCCAAATTTAGAGAGATGCTCCGATTTGTTGTTTTCAGCATCAACCTTTATGCACAGTATAGAGCCGTGGCGCATAGGATAACCGTGTCTAACCAAAAATCTGGATCCAGACTTTAATACCAAGTTGTGATTTTCTATATCAAGGACTCATTGAGCTTAATAGCTATTTTCACAGTGATTAGTATATGGACAAGCATTGTTTGAAAATTGAGTGCGGCCTCACATCGTAAAATCTCTGATTCAGCCTTTAATTGACTGCCTGCTCTGGTCTTGACAGATCAATGCTGAACCTGGTATTTTTTAAATCAGCTTGTCAGTCCACTGCTGACGAGCCTCAACACCTTTCTCATTTTCCATCCAGCTTGGATTTGGTCTACCCTTCCACTCGAGCCTATGCGGGTTTGGAAGGGACCCTGGTAACCTAGAGTAATGTGTGCAAGTAACAGACCCGGGATTATCTGTATTGATAATTTCTACAACTCTTTACATGCTCAGGAAGACTCCCTCTGGTACAAGGGACCAACAGCATTACTTCTGAACCATGACTAGGCGCTGCCACCCACTGCATACCTGCACATTATATGCACAGTGGCGTACCCCTTGTGGGGAATCTTCCCCCCCTACCCCATTGGAATCGAGTGATTTTTTCCGCACACATGCCAATTTAAAGCGAAAACATCCCCCAGAGGCTTTTAGTGTACTAACAACATTTAATATGCTTGCCCCCTGGAAAATATATGTGCCCCCCGGTTTGGCCCGCTGAAAAAATCTGGTTATGCCACTAGTCTATGCATAAGTTGGAGCGAGGAAAATTCCATAATCACATTGCTGCGCAATTATGCAATTTCGACCTTCTAAGGCACTATTTTGTATACCAAGAACCGACTCTCGTGGAACCAAACCGAGCTGCTTATCGATCTTATACTCTGGCAGTTCAGCACTTAGAGCCACTCGCCACATCTGGATCTAGAATTCCATGTATGTCTGGACTAGCTTCCATTTTTTGTGAAAGTATTGAAAAATCAAGTAGAGGGAAAGACAAAATATACAGTACCCCCATCCCCCAACTTTGACCCCCCCACCCATGAAGCCCAAAATTATCACTTTGGGGGAAAAATACCATACTTGAATTCATTAATAATCCAACCAACCATCCATTCACTATTTAAAACGCCAGCAAAGAGCTAAAGAGCTTAATTCTATCATACCCACTTAGGCATTATTTTTCAAGTGGTTTTTCTTTGTTTTCGCAGTAAAAGTATATTCGCGAATGCAACGCTAACCTCAAATAGAATCTCATGCGTGCATTATGAACGCCATTTGAATATGCATGCGTGCATTATTACCCAGTTTGAATATGCATGCATTATCAGGGGGTGCCTTATAGCGTGCATTAAATTAAACCATAGAATTTAATAATGCATAAAAACAACAACTCCCGCTTTTTACTTCCCCCTCGAGTGAAAGCGCTTAAACAGTTCCACATTTGCCTGTAATAATGCCATAGCTGACCAAGGCCAGAAACTTTCATTTCTACAACCTCCCCGGTTATGTGGCTTTAACGACGGGGAAGAATCAGATTGACACTCCCTACAGAGGCTAACTGAATAGAAATCTAATTTCTATGGGTGTTAAAACACAGCAACTTTAACGTCAAGTAGGTCCTACAATTGTTTATTTTTAAAATCTTGGCGGTGTTACTACCCCTATTTGACCTATACAAATAAGCATACATCAAGATGTTACAGACCCCAAGAATTTGCAATGATTTATTTCACTTTGAGTAAGATTTAAGTCAAATTAGCCACATAAAATATGTAAATTAATCGTAAAATAATGTAATAACAAATATCCTGTCTATTTGCATACTGGTTGTAGTGAAGCAAATCAATTAAACAGAAGATCTCAGAATAAAACAGAAAATCTCAATTGTAATTACAAAAAATAAAATATTTCATTAAAAGTCTCTGGAGTCTAGGATATCAACCCAGGTGGTAGAGTCTGACCATAGGTGCGCACCTGCTGCATAATTACAGTCAGTTAGTAGCTGCTATGAAATCCCAAATCTATACAGTACATGTTGAATGGTAGAGGCATTTCCTGACTTATGATGTAATGGGACTATACCGGTGTCCCAAAAAACGCAACCTTTGTGACAACGCATAAAGCTTTGAACAAAGCACATGACTGCTTATTCTTTTCTTTGTTGTAAGGGAAGACGGACTGTTTACCTATACCCAATCCCACGAAAGTTCATAAGGTAAGTCAATATTTTTTAAGATATGCCCCCAACAATCAAGTAACCCACAGAACCCATTTTAACAAAAATAGGAGCTGGTAACCACAAGACTGGCAATGAATCACAGAATGGCAAATACAACATTGATTTGCAATCAACCTTTACTTGGCTTGCCCCAATTTCTTGCAGAACAACTTCTACTCCTACTACTCTGCGTTCAAATACCTGCCTTTACATACTATTACTTACCTTATAATGATAAACATTAATTTATTGATAATAACTATGTTTTCAAGACATATACAAATATGGCTAGTCACTACGTCCTAGACAACTCCACATAAATATAAATGCTTGGACTGGCACTTGCTTGTTTACAGAAAATAGTTTCATAAATGGCGTTTGGGGCTTCAACTTGCTTGTTACTGAAAATAATTGTTTACAGACCAATATCTCAACTTTAATGAAAGTAAAACCTATGTTTTTCAACACAACCTCAATAACAATATCATCATATTCATTCTGTCATAAATTTTGGGTTAAAATACTCTGTGTGCCGTCACATTGATTACGATTAGCTCTAATCCAAATTCTGTCTTTTTGGAACAATACGAAGAGTTTGTTGACATACATTCCTAATTCGGACCTTTTAATTGTGTAAAATGCATGTTTTAGCTGTTTAATACCAATGTAGACTTCCATAGGTTAATATCTGTTGCACGGCTGTCTTTAAAAAAAAGAATGCGTTCGACTTAGAGATTCATATTGTGGTTCTGAGCGAAAAACGTACAGTGGCCGTATTTGTAGTTAATAGCGCGCTCACATTTTGTTAAATGGTCTGCAGGTACTGATTTCTTTCGGGTCATATCTTAAAAAACTATTGATCTACATTTTGAACTTTTCAGATATAGCTAAATTCCCATGTACCCCCTACAACAAAGAAGTACGTAGTCACGTGCTGTTGTTCAAAACTTATGCGCCTGCCCCAACGTGTTGCGTTTTTTTGGGGACACACGGTATAGCACATGACTCATATAAGAGGACAGATCCTTCTAGTATTGTTTGAGAGGATTATAAAGCCGCCTGTGATAGAAGATGAGGGTGGAGTATCACAACAACATTACTCCAAGGAGAGTTAATACCATCGTGCTCCAAGTTATATTAGAGTTTCCAAGTTGACAGTGACCGTAATCACATCTATACAATCTTCCATATAGTGACATTGTCATAGTGGTCCTCAGCTCCAGCAGTTTTCGTCTATTGTGTAACCGGGTTCGTTTCCGGATTTCGTGCCTCTGAGTTATCCAAGATAAACAAGCTACAGAACTTTTGGTCTTTATATTTAGTCGACCCCCGAGCATCGGGAGTCATTTAGAGAATTCCGTTCGAGGGCCAAATCATGTTGCATCGTTCAGCGTTAGAGGAAAAGGTCCATTCACTGAAAAAAACCCAACCCCAAACCAAAAAAACAAACTTTCCTGTAGGACTTTAACTTGAAATTTTCACACAAATTAGAAGATGCCGTAACATTTAAATGAATGACCAACTGAAAAAAAATTGAGTTTCAATTTTGAGAAATTTTTCAAAACCACAATTTTCAAAATTTTCAATTTACAAAATCCTGTGTTGTGAAATTTTTTTTCTAGAACACTTTTCCAATTGCTAAAGTTTTCCGGTACATCAATGGACAAACACAAAAATTTTGAATTTCAAATTTGGAGAAATCTTGAAAACCCTAATTTTCAAATTTTTCCACATTTTAAAAATTGTGTTGGGAAAAATTTTTTTCTAGAACCCCTTTTTTCAAATATGCCGAATTTTGCTATTTTTCTGCTTTCTATGAGAGAGTAGCCAAATTCTACACCACCAAAACAAAAACTAAGGGCAGCGTTGTTCCCTAAATCCAGTGTTTTGTAGGGACTCATTGTACTGTATCTTCTACTTTCATATATTTTGAAGATATATATTAAACAACTTCCCTTAAAGAATTAGCTTGGTGTCTTAATGTTTTCACAACAAAATACACACTCAAAGTTACCACACAAAGTATATGTGACCCACGGGTCATTGTACCTTCACAGTGAATATCACCATATCCATTCTATGGGGAATGCACAAAAGTGTCTTGTGCTGAAACATGAAGACATCAAACACCAAACTGGTTTTTTCAAGAATAGTTCTTTGATGATGTATCTTCAACATATCTGAAGTACAGGGGTGATTCCGTAAGGTCAACATTGATTTCAGGGGCCATATTATGTCAAAAGGCAATCAGATTTTTCAATAGATAAACAAAATAACCACACTCACTTCAACAAATAATACTTACCTAATGTGCTTATTATTGTACGGTAGAAAGTCCTGCAGTGTTGACTCAGATTAACCACTAAAAATCGACATAAATATTGTACTTACGGAGTTTCTAATGACCAACCCCTAACCATAACTCACTTGAACCCAGACTGAAAAAAGAATATTGCTTCATTTTACACCCAATAACTTTAAAAGTAAATTAAGCTATCACATTTTTTATGCCAGCTTTGAAAAACACACTAATCTAAAACCACACAAAAAATTAAACCCCAGATAGATGAGTTTCACCCAGCAAATTTGGGCAGGGTTCAAAAATTAACCACACAGCAATTTATAAAAATCTACTAAAGGCCCTTTCAATAATGTCTTTGCATCGCGAGCATTTTTGATGGGTGACCCCCAAATTTTCTGACTGCTTCCTGCGGGAAAATGAAAGGCGGTATAAGCTCAAATTTCAGGATTTTCATAATCTCATCATTGTCTACCACCACACTTAAAGCAAACAATCCATGACCGTGCTGCGGTGCACACTCGATGTTTGACATGAATGGGCCTAGTAAAAGTTTCTCGGGAGGAGATGATTCAATATTGTCCACCACTGGTATGAAGTGGAATAATGCCAACTTTGTTCAACAGGAATCAAAAAAATTCGAACCATTGTTATTTGCCATTTTAATTTTTGTCAATACAAACGCGATGATCTCCAAGGTGTCCACTGCAATTGACTTGAATGAACGGCATATACAGGAAGAGCTGGTATGATTCTTTTGTTTCATAACCAATTTAATGAAAACAGAACAAGAACCTTTTAATTAGTTATTTGCATATTTTTCAGACATTTCGGTTAACCTTTTTTAAATGTCTGCTGGCTAAACGCTTGCCCGATTGACTTCTAACTTGATAGGGTGATAGTGTAGGGGCCACAATATCATGGTAGCTTTTAGTGCATTATTTGCATATTCATGGATTAATTAAGCTTTATTTGCATATTTTTCAGACATTTCGGTTACCTTTTTAAAAACTGCTCTGCGGCTGAACGCTTATGCCCGATTTACTTCTAACTTGAAAGGGTGATAGCTCCCCCTCTTGGCGCGAATGCGTGGCTCTGAGTCCAGTGTAGCAGAAGGACAGTTCGGACAACAAGTAGGAGACACTGGGATGCAGCACAGCGCACCGTGGCCGCCTGGAGCATACACGCTGAGATGTGCCACGAGCGCTAGTACTTCAAGGGGGCCTGGAGTTTGGCTCGTCTGGACTACGTTTTGATATTCATGAATTTTAATTAACTTTAATATTAGATAGGTTCAGACATTTGGTCACTTTAATCAAAAAAGTTCTGCTGGATAAATGCTATGCCCAATTTATAACGTGTCAGGGTGATAGAGTAAGGCATCACAGTATCATGTGCAGCCTTTTGGCGTATTATTTGGCATATTCATGAATTCTAATTAGCTTATTTGATATTTTTCAGCCTTTTTCGATTAACCTTTTATAAAATGCTCTTGTGGCTAAACGCTATGCTCGATTTACTTCAACTTAGTAGGGTGGTAGAGCGAGGGTGTGCGTAGCTTTTGGCTGCTTTATTGCCATGATCATGCATATTCATGAATTTTAATTAGACTTATTTGCATATTTTTCGGACATTTGGTGAAAAAAGCTTCGCTATGCTGATTTACTTCAAATTGGTAGGTGATAGAGTGAGGTGCCACAAAATTATGTGTGATTTCAGTAACCTTTTCTTGGTTTTAAACCTTTTTGAAATGCACTCAGCCTACAACAAATAACACTTCTCTTCAGTGCTTTTGCTCTCTATGCCAAATTTGTATTATAAAACCAAGTGTATCGCGCACCAGGAGACCTTGTGGTTCGAGAACCGCCTTGTTTTGAAGATTTGAAGATGTTTACCGGTTGCTTTGGCACTGGTACGGTCTGTTCAATTAACTTAGAGGTATAGTTGTTACTTTTTTATTTCAAAATACGATGTTCGAATACAATCACCGAAATAAAGTTGTTGGGTATCTTGGACCTAAGGACGTGTTTCACATTACAAAAGTAATAGGACATTTTAAGCTATTTTAAACCTTCAAAATTACTATATTGAAAGTTAGGGTATTTAACCCTTCATTTTGAAAAGAGTGAATAAGGTTTGGTACCATTAGTAATTACGTTTGCGGAAGGTTCCATGCTCCTCTTTGTAGGTAGGGCCCATTCCATGTCAAACATTCGATGATGTGCACCGCAGCACGTCATGGATTTTTTTCGCTTTAAGTGTGGTGGTAGACCATTGATGAGATATGAAAATCCTGACATTTTGAGCAGTCATAGTCCATTTTGCTTTCTCGCTAGAGTAATTGGAAATTTAGGGGGGGTCCCCCTCAAAAGTGCCACCCCAATGTGAAATACTATGTTGAGAGGGTCACGATTAGTAATGGAGCCCTCCACACCTTGAAAATCACTATCTAGGGTAAATATTTGTGTAGATTCAATATGGCCTCAGGAAAGGGTTCATAGGTGTTAAGTTTTAGATGTAAGAGGCCTATTAATATGGCGCATGGTTTATTTGGCGGCCAATTTTGTCGGCGGGCGGTCAAAAACTCCAAAAATAAGAACATTTTACGGTCTAATCTTTTGGTCAATAAGAGTTACATAGTAGAACTTAAACCAATACAATTATTAACACATTAGAAAAGTACCATAAGGTGAGGTACAGCCCTGAAATGGCCAATTGATTACTTTTTTGACACCATTTGGACCCTGAAAAACCACTGTTGACACCTTCGATCACCCATTCTACTTTAATATATGTTGAAGATATATCATTAAACAACGTTCCCTGGAAGACCATTAGTTGGTTGTCTTATTTGTTCACAACACAAATACCACACTCAAAGTTACCACACAAAGGTATATGTGACCCAGGTGTCATTGTACCTGCACAGTGTATATCACCATATAAATTCTAGGGGATATCAGCAAAAGTGTCTTGTGCTGTGAAAACAATGAAGACATCAAAACACCCAAATGGTTCTTTCAAGAATAGTTCTTGATGTTGTTATCTTCAACATATTGAAGTAAGGGATGATGTCGTAGGTCACATGATTTTCAGGGGGGCCATTGTATGTCAAAATGCAACATTAGGATGTTTCAATAGGCTTAAATCACTTAGTACTTGACTAATGTGCTTATTATTGTTACTGGTAGAAAGCCTTGCAGGGTGACTCAGAGTAACAAGAAAATCGACATTAAAAATATGTACTTCGGCGAGTAGTTCTACACCCCAAAACTGGTCCCCGAGAAAGATATTGCATTTTTACACCCAAATAACTTTAAAAGTAAATGAGCTATCACATTTTGTATGCCAGATTTTGAATTCACACCAAAAAAATCCCCAGATAGTGATTTTCAAAGTTGTGAGGGTTCCATTACAAGTTTTATGGCACTTTCAAAATGTCGTTTGCATCGCAGAGCATTTTTGATGGTGACCCCCTAAATTTCTGATGCTCCTGCGGGGAAGGGAACAAATGCAAGGCGGGTATGAAGCTCAAAATTTCAGGATTTCATATCTATCAATGTCTACCACCACACTTAAGGCGAAAAAAAAAAAAATCCATGACGTGCTTGCTGCGGTTGCCATCTCGATGTTGACATGGATGGGCATCCTAGTAAAAGTTGTCGTCGGATGATATGATTCACGATCATATGTCCACCACTGGTATGAAGTGAATAATGCCAACTTGTTCCAACAGGATCAAATCCGAACCATTGTTATTTGCATTTAAATTTTTGCAATCACAAACGATGATGATATCCAAGGTGTCACACTGCATTGACTTTGAATGAACGGCATTAAACGGAGAGGTATGATTCTTTTGTTCATAACCCAATTGACTAAAACAGACAGGACCTTTCATAAGTATAGGTAGTTCAACGATGCATTTATATTGCCCTATTACATTAAGCCCGCGCAAACACCTGAAAATCCTAGCATAGCCCATATAATCAGCTTTTCCGTTCGTTGCACCCCAACTAGTGATTAATTCTCCCGATAATCACATTGAAGGGGATGTCCCCAGACTAGGATTAGGTATGTTTCGCCCCGTAAAAGCTGCACATTAGCGGTCCTGCCCATTTCAAAATGACCGCCATTGTTTATGTAAAACTGCCATTATATTTTATTAGAGATAGAAAATTTTATCCACGACTACACGAAACACAAAGTTTTTAACTGCATGAAGAGGGCTTAATCACTAGGCATCCAAGATGGCCGCCGCAAGGAGGCATTATTTTGCTAATGAACTTAAAATGGCAAAATTGTGAAATAAGATCCTGGGTGATATTTTGGGAGCTCAAAAAGAATGTCTGGCATTTATATTTTACCGTACAGGCTTGTTTTTTAAGATGGCGGGGATTATATCGCTAGGGTACGTAAATCAGAAGAAAAGCAGCCTAACAATCTTTTGACGTTAAAAACAACACTAATAATAGGACCCTAAATCATTTCCAAAAATGGAAAAAATATTAAAGTGGGGTATCGACATGTCCTTTAGAGGAGTGCTGTTACTATAGGTGGTTATACTGGGCCATATAACATAGTTTAAACTGAATCTTAATAGTTCATAGGAAGACCAACAGCTCATATCCACCTGATACAATAAAATCATCATTAATGGGTGTTGACTGTATTTAAGGAATCTCGTGACGTCATAGGGTTTCCCAGTAAAAATTAAAAATATGCTTATGAAGAAGTGAAAAAGTTGTTTTTATGTATTTATGTAGAAGGAAAATTTAAAATTTTTTATTTAGTGACCTAAGTGCTTTCGAGCACATCAAGCACTATCTTTGTTTCTGAACTTGTACAACAGGCTCCTTCTCTCTCTCTACTGCCTAGATAAGCTTCCTTCCAGGGTCAACTCGTGTTGAGTGGTATGCAATTATCCAGAAATAAGAGAGGAATTGCCAGAAAAAATGTTATCAATAGTTTTCGTTATGGTTTTTATGTCGAAAAACGTGCAGGGTGTTTTTCTTCTTGATTTGTGTCCTCCCGGCGGGTATAACCGCCGCCATCGTGAGTTATGATCATGTCCGCAATCCACAAAATGTCATTAAATTTCTTTTTGATCTCTCAAATATTCTCGCATTCTTACCCCATATATTTGGCAATTTTAGTACATTTAAAAAACTGCCGCCTACTGGCGGCAATCTTAGACACTTAAATTGTTTAAGTCACTTCAGGAAGGTTAGACTTTCTTCCTTAGTCCTGGTAAAAAATTCCTCTCTTAATGAAAATACATTAGCAGTTTTTCATAAAACAATGGTGGCATTTTGAAAATAGTGACAGTACGCGCTAAATGTGCAACTTTTCGGGATGGAAACATACATAATTCTAGTCAGGGGGGGACAACCCCTTCAAGGTGATATATTGGAAAATTCATCACCAGGTGGGTGCAACCAAACTCGAATTTTAGGCCCGTACAGATGAAACTGGCCATGGACTCGCAAGGTCAACGATAAATACTTGTTCGTAACAGCTTTTTGAAGCGCCTCTAATTGTGATTGGGGATTGCATCGACAGTTTCAGAGTCCCAAAGTCAATATTCACCTGGACCCAGTTTTTTGTCGTTTGCCAATCAAAAATCAGTGTAAAGTGAATAAAAATCCAAAGAAGAAATTATGTTTTCAAGTGGAACCCAATGATCTTGTTGGGTCCATGATGAATAACAACTTTTCTTGGTGATTTTTCGAAAGTGTTTATTTTTTGAAATAATAATTAATAAAACAGACATTCTAAGTTAAATGAAACAGCAGTAGTAAACTATACCTGTGAATGGTTTAAAGCTCGAAAATGTCTTGTCTCCCAAATTTTGTAATTAGAATAAGTATTATCGGAGATTCTCCGATAATAATTAAACGGACTGCTGGAAGACTTCCAATGTGAAATAGCCGCGGAAAGTAGCGCCATGTACGTATATACGCTCATCCATTAGTTGTTTTATTGTTGGGGCAAGACAAGTTAGAGGTTATGCTTGAGGTGGCACTATTTCATCATGGACGGACATAAACGTAGCATTTCCAGCTCTGCCGTTAAGTCCAATCTGGGATCCCAATTCTAATGACAAAATCGCTTATTTTATGATAAATACGCATTTTTTAGCATTCTCATTCACAGGTATAGTTTCATAGACAATTACCAACGTAACTGTGCCAAAATATCAAATTTTGAAAATTGGGGGCGCTCTTCAAAAATGTGCCATTATTGCTTTAAGGTGGGATGTACACATATTGACCTTTGATGACCCATATGTGACCTTTGACCCAATTTCATTAAAATCAAACAAAGGTTAACAATTGGTAATTTCCCGCAATACGCATCGACTGATTAACTTCATAATTGGTCAGAAGAACCCTGGCCCAAGGCTCGTATGTGGCGTAAACAAAGTGACCTTTGATGACCCATGTGACTTTGACCCCATTTTATGAAAGAATGTTGTCATTGTCTTTGAATGGCATCACATTATAGGGTACTGCATCATTGATCCTCTGGTTTCTTTTATGTCAGTAATACAAAAACTTTTAGCAATTTTTCTGTATCATGGACAGATGGTTCCGCAGCAAAATGTTAACAACCTTGTATCTCAGTAACTTATGTATAACATTCTACATTTTTAATATAATTTTTGTATAATTACATTCACCCTTCATGTATTCCAGTCGGTACGCCACTGCTTGAGGTATGGATGTCCATCGATGGTACGGCATATTTTCAACCCCACTATAAAATGGTTTGATCCATGTTCAAGTGCATATTTTCAATTTTTAGTTGGCTTTTAAGAATAGATTATGGCTGTTCATTTAACAAAAGGGAATTCCGAATTATGGAATTTATTTCTTTGCTACCATGCTATTTAAAGAGACACTTGCACATTTGAAAATTAGTATGCTCTCAAGATTCTTCAAAATTGACATTGTTGCATGGTTGTAAAGCTTTTATATTCATTAGCCCTCACCTGAAATGAAAAGACCAAATCAGTGCTCTTATTGGTAAACAAAACTATTTTATAATAAAATAACATTATTCAGCCGATGACAGAAATGGCGTTGAACACAAAAACACATGCCAGAGTTGATTCCCATGCCATGCACCTTGTTTGACTAGCCTGTAACCTTTGTGGTTTTAATATCAATGAGCATGAGTGTATGATGTTCATGTAATAGACGCATTTGTTGATTAAAGTTACGACAAACTTAAAATTAGCCTACAAATTGCCTGGATGTCTTTAGCCTCTTATTAATTCCCTTATCTGTTAATATCTGTTATTTTGTGTGTAAAATATACTTCCAATGGCCTAGACTATCATTTCTGAGCAAATTGAAATTTCATATTTTGTGAAAATGTGCCAGTGCCACTTGAAATGGTTCAGGCTCGGCTATTAAATTCTACAAAGCATTCTTGCAATAAGTGATTTTGTGAACAATTAATATTTGTTTCCCAGTTCACAAACATTTCAAAAAATTCAAATTCTTCACAATTAAGAAAGTAGAAAATGTATTGCTCTGAAAAGATGGGTTCTGCAAATCAGTTGTTTACAATGCAAAGTTCCTACTCAGCTCGGAAAACACCTGAATTGCACAACTAAAAAAAATTAGAAATCTTAAAATAACCTGAAAACGCAATAAAAGATTATGAAGCAGCCCAGTCCAATTGCCTTGTGAATGGAAATAATTAGAGATAATTTTCTGACCAAAATTTGATGAAATTTGCTCCTAGTGGACAAATTGTTGAATAAAACTAGCGGGGAGCCCACGCTGCGTGCGGGCCCTGCTAGCTGAGTATACTGTTTAGATTGAGTGTACTTGAATGTTTTCAGAAGGTATTGGCATTGAAGGGGGCGCTCATTATTTAAGAATGATAAGTAAGTCCTAATGGGGAATTTTGACAGAAAATAATAGTAAAATGCATGTGCACGGAATAATGATCCCTACAGGACCTTTGACCCCAAAATGACCCTGAAACATGACCACAAAACTCGGACGGCGAAACTCTACCACCATACCAAAATTCATATTCATACATCAAAACACTGCCAAGTTACCCAATAACGACCCCTGGATGACCTTTGACCCCAAAATGACCCCTCAAAAACTTGACCACAAACCTCGTACGTCGGAGCTCTAACACCCTACCAAAATTCATATTATATAATGTTAAAGGACGGCAAAACGCATAGCCGGACAAACAAACCCCAAAAGTTGATTTTTTTTATGAATAGAAGTAAGCAATTAATCTGGCTAAAAAAATGCCAGAATTTGGGAACAGATTGTTGGTTAAATAAGACATGAAAATAATGTTACCTGGTGCCATTAAAGGTGTTTGTTCTGAATTATTGTGTTCTCTACTTGTTATGAGAGCCTGGTACTTGCACATACAACCCATCAAGTACTGTGGGAAACAAACTTGCAGTTTTGACAGCAGAAGCAATATTGCATATTGTAAAGCCTATATTCAATACTGTGTTAATATTGATGGTTAACCAATAAAATAAGTTTTTTGTTTATATCTTGGGAATGAAATAAAATTGAGGGCTCAAATTTCAGGACGATAATGAGAAAAATACGGCCTTTCTTCTGATATCAAAATTGATACTACTTCCGGGTAAATCGGGGTCCCAAAGACGATTGGAACACGCAGCTTTAACCTGTCCTTTTTGTCATATTCCCTTGTAGTTATCATAGCAGGCCTGATAATACCAGGCAATATTATTTTGAAAGCGTTACTTGAACTGAACCTATCTTGGCTGGCTTAGCTGTATTTAGTTTGGCACCAGGCCCAGTAACCTAGAAGCTATATGATGCAGCATTAAAGGTGCAAGTTCTAACAATTTGTAGTTTGTTTCTGGCTCTCTGGATGCTGGATATTCTTGAAAAGATTATTCTACAAATTTTCAGTGTAATTGGTATTAACCGTAATTGTTGTTCATTTACGATTAATATCCAAAATTTGAATTTCTTCCACACAGCAATTTGCCTATTTATACAGTCTAGGCCACACATACAATACTAAACTAATGATCATATGCATACACAATGGCAACTTTGTCTGGACAAGCGCTGTGGATCATAAATGCCCCTTAGATTTCCTGAATTCAGTGACGAATGTTTCCCTGTATAGTACCATGACAACTGAGTCTGAATAATCTATTAGAATTTGTTAGCAAATTTGATAAAAAAAATGGTTCCTGCCCGAGTGGCTGGCACTCAGATATGAAATGGATATGGGTGTAAGGCGCATGCCTCCAAACCAGGGGCACTCGCTGACAGGGGGACTGAAAAGTGACAAACAAAATTTTTCCAAAAATGGGGCCTTTGGGTGAGATTGTGCAAATTTTGAATGAAATGGTTCAATTTTTTCCCCAAATGGGGGTCTTTGAGTTAATTTTCAAAAAATAAGGGGTCTTTGGGTGACAACAATGCTGAAAAAGGGGGTCTTAACAGCCTTTCATATGTGTCACCTCCCGGTTTCCTGCATGTTATTGATGATTTTAATAACAGACAGTATACCACATCGTCAATGCATATGTCGCCTCCACCATCCTGCACATGGTATCCCCCCCAAAGAAGACAAACCCGCCCCTGGTTCTGGCTGAGTAATAACCCCACATGTGCCACAATGGATTTGCTGCTGATCCCACCTTGACTCTAGTCCTTCCTTGTTGTTGCATATTATAACATATTGATGATTGGATTTTAAGGGGCATATCATAATACTCTGCTCATTCCCCTTTTAATCCCCAAAAGGTAAGATTTTTCTGGCGTCTGGACCCTTTGGCCTAAATATGCACATGGGTCAATTCTGTCTGGAAATAGCAAGTTTGTACTCGGAGGTTTGGCCTAAACTCCTAAATTTTAATGTTGTCATTACCGGTAATTTTCATAGACTAAGCGTCTGAAAGTATCCAGCCTATTTTCTTGGGAGAATGCAACTTCACTTCAACAAAAAAAAAAAAAAAAAAAAAACAAAACATTTTTAAAGAATTTGAACACACAAAAAAGAAAAAACAAAAAAAAAGAAAAAAAAAAGAAAAAAAAAAAAAACAAAAAAGGTTTTTAAAAACAAAAAAACCAGACCAAACCACAAAAAAAAAACAAAACACAAAAAAAAAAGAACCAAACAACAAAAACCCCCACACCCCCTCCCAAAAAAAGTTGGGAGCCCCCCCCCCCCCCCTTCCCCCCCCCCCCCCCCCCCCCCCCCCCCCCCGCCCCACACCCCCTCCCCCTCCCCTTAACCCTACCCCCCCCCTTAAGCCTGGACATCCCCCCTTAATCCCCCCACACCCCCCCCCCCCCCCCCCCCCCCCCCCCCCCCCCCCCCCCCCCCACCCCCCCCCCCTCCCCCACCCCCCCCCCCCCCCCCCCCCCCCCCCCCCCCCCCGGGTTTTTTTTTTGGGGTGGTGTCTGCCTTCCAGCATCTCGCTTGCAGAGCGGTACCCCTTTGCAACTCTGTGTGGTCTTTGTGTCACTGGTATCCCAAAGGTTAAATTACTAGTGCCTCCCCTGTTTTGGACCTTTTCCCCTTTAATGTGTGTGCCATTTGACCTCAGGAGTTCTGTTGCTCATTTCAGCATTCCTTTGACCAATTTTGTGGTCATAGGACACAAATTGACCTCTAGAATGACCTAAAAAAAACCTGCAAAAGGTCCGACGTCTCCTCTACCTTCATGCCAAATATCAGCCCCATATGTCAAAGCATAAGAATGTGTGTGTCACGTACTAAATGTAAGGTTTTTTTATGCAGGCGGCCCACAGCTTATATTATTTGAATATAGTGAGAGCGAAACAGAGAACCGCAAATTCTAGTTTTGGTTTGTTCTGCTGGTTTTTTGGTTTTTTGTATGAAGATTGGTAAAAATGTGCAATGAATGAGGTTGTGTATTGGTCATAGGACCATCTATGGCTGGTCCATCAATGGTCAAAATTGCTCTCAGTATGCCATGTGACTAGGGTGGCTAAGCAGTCTCAGTGATGGACCAATGGCAGGGTTTAAGATCGATTGAAGGGTCCTGGTTCGATCCCGTGAGATTCCGGTTTCTTGGGCATAGCTCAAAAGTTCTCTTTAAGGTCGGAAATCTATAATTGCATAGTGTGATGATGGAGTTCTCCTCACTCCCACCATTGTGTAAATGTGTCTGGTAAAAAGTGGCCCAGGGGGTCCATTATTATCCAAGCATTTGATTTTGTTGCGATTTCGTTATGCAATCAAATTTTTCAGGAGTTTTTTTGCTAATTGGTCTGATTTATGAATACGGCTCTCCTGATACAAAAAAATTTTAAATCCGCCTACATCTTCTTAGAATAATTTAGCCGGGACTAAGCACACATTTGTAACACATCTCAAGTACAAAAGTTTGAGTGATTAAATATGTTGACAACTGAACCGGAACCCCTGAAACGTGATCTTAAGTGCCGCAAGTGGTGCCTTAAGGATAGGGGGCCACAAACAAAGTTTGTCCAAGGGGTCAAATTTTGTAATTGATCCATCCTGTCTGAAAAGCAACCATGTTTATGTTTCTAACCTAAGAATCAAGAAACGGTATAGTTTGTATAGTTCCACCTAAAGTTTTGCAGAGTTATAGGGCTAAAAACAGCAAAATCAATATAAGGTCAATTTCAGTTGTACGGGGTCAAATTTTACACTGCTCCGATTTGGGATAAAAAATGGTGCAAATTATTGGTGGGTTCATAGGATTAAAAGAAGCAATGTTTTGACTGCTTAAATGCTTAGTTTCCGATGTGGGGGCCCAGAAGGTAACGTCCATTGCATTCAATGGGGCTTGATCTTTTTACCCCCTACTTTCTTAGCACTCATTTGAGACAACTCAAACTATTCCTTATTTTATCCTATGAGCTCCACCAATACTTTGCACCATTTTTTATCAACGGAGCAATTTAAATTGACCCCTGTACAACTTAAATTGACCTTTTTAAATTGATTTTGCTGTTTTTTCGCCTATAACTCTGAAACTTTCTGCTGTACATATTACCAACTATACCTTTTCTGAATCTTAATGGCTATACACATATCCATTGTGGGCTTTCAACATGATTGTATCATTTAAAATTTGACCCCTGTACAACTTTGTTTTGGCCCCCTCTCCTTGAAGTCCCACTTGCGGCACTTAGAATCACTTTTTAGGGTTCCTGTCATTCTGTATACATATTTATCACTCAAACCTTTTTGTACTTGAGAATGTGTTACAAATGTGTGCTAGCTCCTTGGTTATTAGGTTGGTGTCCTAACCCCCCCCCCCCCCACCTTGGGCCCTACGAAGTGAACAAATCTACTATTCTACTATTTAAAAAATGAAAGTATAAATCTTGGGATTTTGTTTTGCTTAGATATATCTTAGTAGCAATTAATTTATAATTAATATTATATTTGTTAATTGTTAATTTCCCACACACACACAAATTGCTAAGTGTCTTTCAGGCTATAGCTGGTGGCCCACATTAACATTTTATATGCCTGATAGCATCAATTTTAATTTTGTCCATGGAACCATGCTCTGTAAGTCTATGGGAAAGATCACGGTGAATTTGAAGTTTCTGAGAAAAATACAAGATGTTATAAAGTTGCTATTGTTGCAATAATTATTTTAATTAGTTATTCTAGCAGTAGTATTTTTTTGTTTGGGTTCAAAACCTTATATTGAATTTGCTTAGGATGGAAATGTACGAACACTTTTTTTTGGAGTAGTGACACTTTCAATTGGCCATAGGTCATGGTCAGAGTTTAGATTTTCATTGTTATTGTGGGTTATGTGGGTTCTTATGTTACCCCTTTGTTGTAGCGTCTGATCAACTCCCATGTGAAGTGGTTATTGTGTGGTTGGGTCCCAGGAATCCCTCCTTGGCACTAACAGAAGTTTTTTTTGCTTGGCAACTTACTTAATCCCTAAGTACTGACATTTTAGTCCAGTACCGTATATGCCCTTGAAATGCATTATGGGACTGATAACCCCGCCCCCTCTCCTTGCACCTTTAAGAGATCTCAAAGCATCCATATGTTATTTATATGTCCAATACGTATTGATTCATATAGATTATAGCATCAGATTTCTTGCCTTATATTTGTCCTTCAAAGCTTTCAGAAATGCCCTAAAAGTGAAACCAGGATGATTTTGATATGCTTATATTTTCAATATAAAAGTATAGGCTGAATTTCTATTGCTTTCAATCAAATAAAAAAAGGATATTTCCCAGCCTGATCCTTTCAGATGGGGATATTTTTAATGGAATAGCTTTAACATCTGCGAAAATCATAGGGCATTCTATTTTTTATGCCCACATGATATGTGAAAGCTCGTGTTGTACCCTTAATCCTTCAGATGGGGTTTGTTTTTGATAACTTTTAACATCATACCAAAACCATTGCCTACAAAATTTTTAGTGACCATGGGTGATATGACAATCTCCATTGCACATCATTAATCAGCTCACGCAAGACTACAAATCTACTACTACATATTTGCAACATGCACTAGCGTATGGCTGGCACCTATGTAATTATGTTCAATACATAAAGACAATTCACACATTATTACCATGCAGTGTTAATATTAGAAGCATGTTTTTTATTTTAGTCACTTTTCCATAGTAACAAGTGAATGTGTTAATTTTCAAATTAGTTGTAGCTTATAGTCCCGTCCTGATCTACTTCCACATTTGTATGTTTGAATTTGTTCACAAGGCATTATGTCCTGGATGCAACCGATGGCCTTCCTATCTTGGACACAACGGTGTCAGCTTCTTACGTGCTTCCTTGCAGCTTTGGGACTCTCGTTGTACCTTTGTATCATAAAGGGTGTCAACTCAATCTGCAAGGTAAATAATGCAAAGGACAATCACATCTATACTTCGTCAGCCTGAACTTAGAGCAATGCATGCTTTCGTGCATCAATTTGCATGCGTATTGCTGTCACGCTGACTTTGTACGCTCGCGATTACAGCTGGCGGCTTACTTACTGGCGATTCGAAAGTTTTAAGACTGCTTGAAAGCTCTGACGTACTCCTAAGTTCAGGCTGGACAAAGTATGCCTTGAACATCTCTCAAATTTTGTTGCCAATTTTCATCATTGGACTGTGTCATTCAAGTCTAAATTAGCCATTTAGTACTGGGTATGTGTATTGATACTATGTCTAACATTATTTTTAGTAAATACACTCACCCCATACCAATTTTGTTACTTTGCCTGCCATGTCATGTTTTGTATATTTGGTCTGTGTTCAAGCAGATCTTTTGTGCATAGTTTGTCAACATAATCCCCTTGATTGCAGCTCCTTATGCCTACTTCAAATTCCAACACATATGGCACTTCATTTTTGGAACAAATATAGATAACAATCACACGGTGGGAAGTAATTGGCTAATGAACCTATCTGAGATAGATCCTGGGCCGGGGGACTCCCCATTTTTTGAGGTAACACATCATAAAGCGGTTAAAGACCCCCATTTTCAGCATCCTTCTCAGCCCCAAAGTTCCTCCATGCGTTTTTAATCTGCACCCAAAGACTCCATCTTGTTTGAAATTTTTTAACCACTGTCACCCAAAGAACCCCCGTATTTTTTGAGGGATATTTTGAAAATTTTCACGTCAACAACTCATTCTTTGAAAATTTTGCAGAATTTCACACACCAAGACCTCATTTTTTTTGAAAATTTTGTTCCACTTAAAAACATATTGTTGGACAGTTTGGCCATCTCGTCACCCAAAGACCCCTAGTTTTGGAGTACGCTGTCCCCGAATACCCCTGGGTTTTGGAAGTGCCCGCCTTATGCCCATAATCCATTTCTTATGTGATGGGCCCCCCCCCCACCCCCGGGAGATAGATATTTAAGTGAAGTCCACATTTTTAATCCCCTGGCTTAAAAGCAGAGGGGGGGGGGTGGTATTGCGATTGGTGCGATGTGCCTAATGTATGTGCTATGTGTGTGTTTTCCAGTTTTGTTAGTTTGGTTAGGTTTTCGTTTTTTTTCTTTTTTTCGCATCTCCCTTCGAAAATTAAGTTCCGATTTACACCAACTTGGGGTTAAGGTGCAATAGGGGGTTCCTTCATGTGTATATGATGTTCAAAGGTCAGGCACCAAGGTCAAAGGTCCTCTGAGGTCATGTTCATCAGACCGGCCCAACTTGCCAGGGGGATGATTGCAAGTTTACTTGCTGTAATTTTTTAATATGCCCAAAGTAGGCAATTTTACCTGCATTTTGCAAGTTGGTTAAAAATCTACCAGGTCTGTAAGAGTCCGTAAAAATCTAACCATTAAAAGTTGACTTGGTGTTTTTTTCGGATGGCACCCTCAATTTTCTAATTACAAATCATATTTTGCAAATTTATGTATAATGTTGTCCATATCTGTGAAATTGTCCAGCTCAAATTGATGACTTTTATTGAGAAAAGACTTTGTAATAAAATTCCAGAATACAGAATTTTTATTATACACAATTATTGTTTATAAAACCTGTCCTACACCTAATTCGATTTCACTTTCTAGCCCGCTATTTATACTAACTTTACATTTTCGTCCTCCTGTAAATGGCATCTTGAAATCTGACTCCGAGATTTTACAAGATATATTTTTTGTGTATTAGTTCAAACTAGCACCTAGAACTAAGATAGTCGCCTAAATTGTACAATTCCAAAGTTTTGGGGATAAATGGAGATGTCATTTTTTGTATGTACAAACATTTACCATATAGTATAGTAGTACCATAGGATAACAACAAAAATTCCGATCCGCATTGTTACAAAGTTGTGATTTCTTATGAAGGATCTTGATTGGAGCTTATTAATTTACAACAGACTTTTATAGAGCGCCATTTGACAAAAATATGAACAACACTGTTGCCTATTATTATTATATATAGCATAGCTAATTTCACACAGTGATAAGTATTGGTGAACAAGCATTCTACCAGCAAAAAACATGATTTGTTAAACAGTTGAGGGCACCCTCCTTGGAAATTTTTCTGACTCAGCCTTTAAGGGGCCAGTGACACAACAATGGTAACCTATTTTCAGCAAAATGGATCTGTCTCAAATTTTGCAAAAAATATTGACTCTCCCAGTAAATATAGTCATAACTGCTTATTTCACCCCATTCAAAGTCATGCTGTGACACAGAGACATCAGTTCTGTAACACCCAAGTGCTCAGTGACATAGATGTGTTATATAGCCTCCATTTTCATGATGTTAATTAAACTTTTAAACTATTATTTTCTCAAAGTTGTATTGAGAAAAGCATTTCCCGGGGAAAAGTATGTTTACTATAAAAGTGAGGAAGGGGAATACCCCTAGTTTGTTTGCTAAGTGCACCTGTTTAGCTGCACAATACAGAGGAAGGTGGGGAATTCCCCAAGGATGCTAAACTGAAATTGTTATTAGTTTGAGATTAATACATTGTAAGATCAGGGAGGAATCCCCCATTAAAGTTATATATTGAAGTGATGTAATCAGTGATGCTCTGAGTGGTCAAATAGTGTAGAGTTTAAATGGTTGTCTTTTTCCAATTCTGTTGCATGGGGTTCACACCGAGATAGACAGAAATAGAGAGACGTTGTTTGGTTCTTCTTGTTCAGCTTTAACCTAACCCGGACCGGGTCGTTGTGCCGAAAAAATAAAATTTTATTTTAAAAAAAAATTTTTATTTATTTGGGCCGTTCTTCCGGGAAAATGACGCGATGTTTTTGTTGCATCTGGGCAGATTATGATGTGCGGCTTACTGTTCTTGGGCCGGGGAAAAAAAAACGCCAAATGCAAAAGAAAGGCAATCTATTTATTTTTAACGGCCCAGATGCAACGAGAGCCAAAGTTGCGTTCGGTTGCAAATCACGGCCGTTTTTCCCGGCACAGGAAAAGTAGCGCAAAGTCAATAACAGCCCAGACGCAACGAAAAAAACATCGAGTCATTTCCCGGAAGAGCGCCCAAATGCAACGAAAAACAGCGTGTCATTTCCGAACGAGGCCCAGATGCAACGAAAAACATCACGCATTTCCGGAAAGACGTCCAGATGCAACGAGAAAATCGCGTGCGAATGCAATAAAACCAGGGATATAAATGAACATAAATAAATAAATTAAAATAAATAAATGATGCGTACTGACAATGATTGCATGAAATTTGTAGCTTATAGTTGCCAGTCGTGAAGTGGGCTATTAACGATAACATAAGTCGTGCGTTGGCGCTATTATGCTAGTATGCTCCGGTTTTACGTCATGAATACGTTGTGCATAAGTAAAAAAATAGCTTATCGAAAATGGTGTGGCGCTATCACCCATCGAAATGAATGGTCTATTGGGCATTTGTACACAGTGTCACCCCCTGATGAAAAGCATTGCGCCTTCTGCGGGCAACACGTCCGAAGGCAGTGAAAAGCATCAGATCATTCAGCTAATACGCCAAATGCAAGAGGAACATCGCGTCAGTTTCCGTAAAAAGACGGCCCAAATGGCAACGAGAACATCGCGTCATTTAGTAACTAGGACTGCCCCCCAAATGCAACGAGGAACATCGCTTCCGTTACCGTAAGCCGGCCCAGATGCAATGAAGCGCAATGAGAGTCATTTGCGCGACCAAAAATAGTGGTGACGGCCCAAGATGCCAACACAAAACAGTTTCGACCGGTACACGTTTTCGTTGCCTATCATGCCCTCGGCCGCGTTAGGGTGAAGGGTCCTCGACCAGAGGATTTTACATCATTACTTGTAATCTCTGGCGAGGTGTAATGAAAACTGGAATGGTCGATCCAACCAGCCTCCGGCCATTAGACTCGAGCTACCCCGACATACGGCAGTAGATATGAGAGGAACAGAATGATGACAAGAGACTCTGTTCCGCCCATATCTAGGGCAGCTCTTCCTACATGCCGGCGGCCTAGTTCTGATCGCCAATACACTATTTATTGTTGACGTTGCACTTTGCCCTTAACAGAAGGGTATGTTTATGAATGAGGAATGATGGTAATGATTAATGTAGGCAGGGGAATCTATCTGTGAGTAGTTAAATAATATCATGGAAGGACTCTCTGCCAGCATCACTACTAAACAAGTAGTGAGAAGATAGCTAGTTTTACTCTGCATTAAGGAGCAGAAATCAAGTACTAGTGCCAGGATATATAAGCCATGTGAGCAGGAGGTGCTTTATAGTTATTCACTGTCAATCTTTGCACCCGAAAGTGATGGGAATCAAATAGGATTCCAACTTGTGGACAGATATGAAATCGTGGTGATGATCTTGGAATGAGATACCTGTGGATGATTAACGTCGAGGGCCGTAATTTAACCTTGTCGTCTTGAAAGAACTGCTGGAAAAAAGTTATGGACGAGTTAGAGGAATGAGACGATTCAGTTGCATACTGTCATTTTGGAAGTCTTCGCTGTGAGGGACATATCATCGTTGAACGGCAACGCCTTCAACATCGGATACTAGAACTCTTGATAAGTATAATAATCTAAATGCGTAATTATATGTAATTTGTTTTGGACATACCAAAGTCTTGAACCAAATCAAGTAAAGATCATTCAAACTGTTATTATATATATTTAGATCAATTTGTGCACAAGGCCTATTTATTAGTGTTTGAAAGGGATTATGACCTTAGAGTCTACGAAGACGTCAACAGTGTAAAATGGAAATGGACAAAATGGAGGGTCTCATGTCACTGACACATCATTTGTAGCCATTGGGAATGCAATTTTGTAACAAAATCTTCTATTAATGTAGGATTATATAAGCCCAGATGATTGTCCCCGCCGAACGAGTCGGAATGGGACATACAAATGCGCAGGTCCGTCCGTTTGTCCGTTAGTCCGTCCGTCTGTGCCAAAAAATGTTAACCCATGGTGTATACCAAGTATCTGGAGTTCCGTAAGGCCAAAAAAAAAAAATTGTTGATTGTCCATAGAGACTCTTTTTTGAGTGGGTCGGTCGTGGTCGGAAAACTTTTTTTTATTTTATTTTTTTAAATGTGTTATGAGTATGTAGACATCTA
>JAMKCH010038582.1:0-14283 GCA_023653785.1 Ophioderma brevispina | reverse complement strand
GAAAAAAGCCAAGAAGTTGAGTAGATGTTGACCAAGCCGGGGTCCATTATTTGATATTGTGCCATTCACATAGCTTAATCAATTACTTTTTGCATTCTTCCTTTGTGTTCAACTGATTATACGAAGTATCAATAGTTTACTCCCGATTCGGAGAAAAAAATAGTATTTTAAATAGCACCTTCAAAATTTGGGACATGTTGTATTATTTCCTGAGCCGGTGATAACAATTGGATCGGCTTTCAGGGCAAACAAATCCTAATGCGCATGTATAAGAATACAATCACCACAGAAGGTCTCAATTTCACTGATTCAAACGCGATTTTATATAAAACTTTAAAAACGTACTTCGTTGATTTATTAATCGTGAAACTAGTCTATTACACAGTCAGTCTACACTTACTGAAGGAAAGGAACTCTGTGACCTGATCTCCAATTAACGTCAAGGCTTCGGATGGTAGGATAGATGGTAGGAATGATGGTTGTAAGATAACAAAGCACATTTGATTGAATGAGTTTAAGGAGGCTGACCTACAAAATGAGGTTTGGTGTATTTTGTTGTTGTAACAATGTTGAAGCAGGGCCCAATAAAAATATTTTTTATTTGAAAAGCTAGCATTTCAAGCAATCGTTAAACAATGGTCAATCTTTGGAAAAACAATGCTTATAACATTGTTCGAATTTACAGTTTTATCATTTTCACATACTAAACTAAGTCCAATTCCGATTTATGCAAAGAAATCGGTTTTAATTACCAGTCTTAAAGCCTTTAAGTTAAAGGTGCCTTGAGCCAATAAGATTTTCTCGATTCTTATGGACACACTTACATAATCTATTTCAAAATGTGAAATTATTTTGGTATTTCATTGCATTGGCAGCTTTCTAAAATGTATACTTATAAAGAGCCCAATAGTCATCGCACCACAAATACCACCTCATTGTCACTTTTCAAAACCATAAGACTATCTGAAACGGTAAAATATCGCTGCGGCCAATAACAGCGGAAAGTATGAGTGTTCACACAACCAACGGGTCATTATGAGTTATCCTATAGTTGACAGCGATTTCCGTCCGAGCAACGGCAAGCAATAATGGTGTTTCTCTAGTCATCCGTTATCTATACTCGGTGCTTTTTGCAACAATTAGTCAAGTCGACTACTTTTAATAGCCTTTGCCACGACAATTTCTTACTTTAAAATTTACTTTGGATCTTTGTTCTAATTATTCATTATGGCAGGGACAAAGAGCCAAGTCTGTCTGTCAGTCGTCTGTCTCTCGGTGACTACCTGGCCACCATCCTGAAACCTGGTAGGGAGTTTATATTTTTTGTAAAATGTTAGTTCATTGCCAGGTCTTTAGAAGTCAATCAGTATAAATCGTGGGATGGTACATGAAAATATGAGTCTATAGCTAGATAAACAGTCGATGCCACATATTTTAAAGGTCATTTCGAGGTAATAAGGTTTCAATAAAGTCAAGTCAGTAAAAAGCAAACACCGTTTGATCAACGATCATTCAGTGGTCTTGCGTATCAATGCAGGTAACACGGAAAGCCAGAACGGGAACTTCTATTTATAAACTATAGTACAAAGGTGCAATTTTCTTTATGGGCTAGTGGTTAGAAGTTGTGGTCTATTATGTTACTGGTTGCAAAAAAGTTACAGCTTGATGAAATCAATAAACATCTCACATGTTTGCATTACATTAGTAAAAACTAAGTTGGGTCTATATCTTCAGATACCTTCAACATATACTATAATAACAAAAATATGCTCAAATTTCTAGTTAAAGTATCAAGAGATAAACTAGTGTTAGAGTGCCGGCTAGCTATAAATTCAAACACCCATATTAGCTACGATTTAAAGGCACTACGATGAATCACTCGAAAGAGTCGCAATTTGAAATTGCAGGAGTAGCTTAAACAGTGAAGGAGAGGTCTCATGTTACTTTGAAAACATCAGCGTTTAAAGATATCTTTTTTTTTAATTCTTCATTTATTACGAATCCGTACGACAGCAATGACCTGAAATATTGATTGTCCGAGTAAACGGTCCTACACTGTTGTCAGAAATATCACAAATTTTCTGATTTAGCAAATCACTATATGGTGGCTTTAAGCAAGGTGAAGCAGATTTACAACATTAAAGGACTAACTCGATCGTTTCAAATAACAATGGTGATAAAAGCTCATGATCAAATTTATACACAGATATGTACGCATTTAGCTGTATGTCTACCTTGGTGAAAATTCCTGTATGTAAGATGATTAAAGGTGAAACGAGAGTTTAAGTCATCCATATTGTCTGTGATACGTAGTGATTTCATATAGATTAGATGCTCAATTGATTCCCTACCTTTTATTTGGGTACAGAACTTAAACGTAAATGAAAACAATATGTGATTTGCATATGCTTATATTTCAATAGAAAACATAGGCTGAATTTTGTATTTGCTCTATACACAATTAGAAATTTCATAATTTAAAAAAAAAAAAAAACATTTCTCAGCTAAATCCTTACAGTGGGGGATATTTGGGATATAAAGCTGAACCCAGTGGCCAAAATCAGAATTTCAAATTTTTCGGGACACCCGTTATTTGCAATATTGTGCACCTTTAAAGACCCACACCTATCAGTGATTTGCTAAATCCGACACATAACCAGCAAAAAAAATCACCTCAAAAATTCACGACTTTTTGCATGCCCATTTATAAAACTTCTAAGTATAAAAACATACCTACAAGTGTTAAGACGGAGAGCAACTGATAAGGACAAATCGGATGTTTTAGTCTTTACTGTACTACGGACTTTTCAACACGTAATTGAAGGAAATTAATATCTATGAACACTCCGATTTGCAAAAAAAAATAAACTTTTGGAATTCTACAGACGTTTCTGTAATTTTAAGCCTTTCCTGCAAATTTCCAATATTTTGACTCGTTCTGGTGAAATCATAGTGATAAGTAGCACTATAGGTATGATTGTTATTCGGTCATGTCATTGTTACGTTTTCGACGATTCCATTCATCCTACGAGGTTGCATGGCGTAACCTGCTATTGGGTTTGAAGATGGGAATCACATTCACAAAATGTTATCGGTTCTTTTTAAATGCGAACCAGTATCTATCGATGTACATTATCTAAACATGCAGTGTTGGTATGCGTATAAAAGATCGTTACTTATTGATCGTTTCATCATGCCTCCAAAAGGCAAAGTGGTGCCGGTTAAGATAAATTGTACGGTTTTAATGATAAAAGCGCCAAATTCTTTCACCTTCACTAGAGTGGTCGTTTTTTATATTTTCCCGTATCGGGGTCCTCATTAAAGCTATTGTACTGATTGAACAGTACAAAAACCAATCCCGTATTGAGTTCTTTTCTGGATGGTTGTACCATCATTTGGACAAATAACACGCTAAAAAGATTCCGGTATTTGTAACCTTAAAGGAGTAATTTGTGTGGACTGTTTGAAAATACACCCTAGACACCTATTTTGTATATTTTGATATTGCTATTCTAACGAGTAGTTGTAGAAGGCAATGTGTAATGAAAGCGTGACCGGCAGTATCAATGAAACGGTCGAGGCAAATTTACCCCAGCACCAAGCTGGATTTCGAAGAGTCAAATCACACCTGAACGCATATCACTGCTTATTGACATCGAGACAGCCTTTCCAGAAGAAGCAAAGGTTGGAGCAGTCTTCATTGACCTAACGGCTGCGTACGATACAGTCAGGCATCGAGGTCTCTACCTCATGCTACTCAAATCTTCCCTGAGGTCAAAGGCTTGTCAAGTTCATTATGCTGCTCATCCAATACAATCTTTCGTCCTGGAGACATCGAATGGGCAACGCCGTAGTAAGCGCAAACTTCGGAATAGTGTCCCACAAGGTTCTGTCCGGGCACCCAGTCCCTTCAACATCTACGTCTCAGATATGCCAAAAGATTGTTCGTAGTACTCCTACGCAGACGCCACGGCACTTGGAATAGCTGCTTACTCCTTTGAGTCCTTAGAACAGTGCTGCATAAAGACCTAATCCACTGTAAAAACCAATTCTTCCACCGATGGCACTTGAAACTCGACAAACACAAGACCGCGCTCTTTTTTCCACTGGCATATCCATGCGGCAAAAGAGAACTAAACATACTCTAAGATGGAGAAAACTTTCACATGACCCCACACCGCGTCCCTTGATGGCGTCACATGGACCGCAGCCTTCTCAATCAACACACCAAGGCAGCCGCTGCCAAGACGCAGTCCTGTGTCACCTCCGCAGAAGGCTCGCAGGACTGGATGGGGTGCATCCTTTGACACCTTACATACATCAACTTTTGCCTAGGCATACTCCACTGCTGAATACTCTGCACCAGTATGGAGTCACAGCTTACATTCACACAAGATTGATGTCGTCTGAATGATGCAATACTTTTAGTGGTTGCCTTTTGGCAACCGCCTGTAGAATACCTCCCAATTCTGTTTCTGGCATAGCTCCTTCAAATCTTAGGAGGAACCTTCAGCCGATCAAAGCCGCCAAGAAATGTGATGAACATGGTAGTCTAATAATCCCACAACCACCCCTTTGAGATCAGAGAATTCCACGAATCACTTTGCTACCCAGTCCATGACACTGCAGTCAAGATCCCTATCATCATCTGATCAATGACAGATTGTTTGAGCAATGGTCATCTCTACTTTTGAACCTAAAGCCAGTTTGTGGACAGCCCATCTAGCAGGCCCAAAGCTGTGACCTTGATATTAAAGCATGGGTCAACCATCAAACGACTCAGAACTGGCGTTGGTCGTAACTACAAAGAACTTCCTTCACGGGATTGGAGTTGAACTTTCACCAACTGCGATTGGTGGAGAGCCACAACCATTAGAGCCACATCATATATGACTGGAGGTTTAACAATTCCCCAAGAGGAATTCCAGTCCTGATCAACCTGGATGATGAAACTAATCAGCTGGTTAAAGACGGATCTTCCCGGTGATTTTGGCCTGCAACGAACGAACGAACGTGACGACATCGACAATCGACTGATCTCGAAAAACTACTCGACGTTTATGTACAGGCATGATATCTTCCTTGGAATACAATGGCCCTTGGGAAATTTTTCAACCCAACTACTATTAACAAAACAATGAAACCAATCCCCCCCCAATTTCTACCCAACATCAAGCACATACTGATCCCACACAAAGGACAATTTACACTTCTGAGTGTAAATTCCTTCAAAGACAAAGAAATTGATAACCGCAATTCCGGCAATCAATTTTCACCACACCATAGAGAGCCTGACACTGAAACTTATGCCATTGTTACAATACGAGAAACACGAAACCAACCATTTATGAGGCATAATTACATTACCCGTCGCCCATAAATGAGAATATCATTCTAGAAGTTTGGAGCAGAAGGTTTGATGGTGGCTGAATCACTTTTTTTTGACCAACCTCTGGGAAATGTTGGGAACATTGTAAATAGGTTTTTAAAAAAAAATTAGTACAGGGTAATTTGAAATCAGTCAATTGAAATGCACACCAGTACATTGGTCTCGTTATATAAGGATTAAAAAAGACGGTATAGTTCCGACCTTTAGTTAACCAGGTACAGCCCTATTAAAAAGGTTCAAGGTCTCCCTGGGGTAAAAAAATATCCAGTGCTCAGATGTTATTGAAACTGGTGTCAATTATTCATCTTGCCTTATTTTACATATTTGGCATTTGGTTGCCTAATTTATTGGCACAATGTAACAAGGGTCTCATGGTCCTAAGGGGTCACCAAAACATCACCGTCCAAAATTTTTTTTTGTAACAGAAAAGAAATTTTTTTTGGTTAGAGAATTCAAACTGCATTTTCCCTGCTCAATTAATGAGCCAGCAGCAATAATTTGACATAGTTTGGAAAAAATTGGAGTAAGTGATAAATTTTTTCCCCAGGATGGTTTTTGAACTTATCAAGGTGTAGCCGTGTAACTAAAGTCGGAAAATCTAAGACAAAAACAATATTTTTTAATCCTTGTAATGAGAGGCAACATTTTCAGGGCACATGTTGGTCCAGTGTCCAAAAGCGCCCGACTCCACGCCAAGGTTGTGAGTTCGAGCCCCTCTGTGGCCAATGTTGTTCGTTCGCCCTTGAGTAAGGCGCTTTATTTAACCCCCTCATTACTCCTCCCTCCCCAGGTGTATAAATGGGTCCCGCATTATTCAATAGTTGGGAAAGGTAACAGACTCGCTGTAAGGTAGGTGGAGCGAGCCCCCTCCACAACAATGTGGATCTGCCCAATCGCTTCGAAAGATATAGGGGCCCACTCTCCGTTCCTGTGTATACAGGTCCGTCCCCTTTCTGTTTTACTTTTAATGAGACATCATTTGTGTAATTAAACCCAATTTGACTTGTTTCAAATTTTTATCCGTTTTTAAACAATGTTCCCTACATTTCCAGAGGTTGGACTCAAATTAGATTCAGGCACCCGTCAAACTTAGAAAAACCTCTGCAAACCTTCGTCTCCCAACTTGCGAGAATGGGTTTGTTCATTTTTAAAACCCTAATAACGGAATACAGCAATACCTGAATACAGGTGGAAGTTCTACAGTGTAATTATTCCAATTAATGATCATCATAAACGTTACATTTAATTATTGATCGCCGAAATGAATCAAAGAATTTTAAATTTATGTTAAAAATAATTAACCACAGTTTTTTATTCACAATAACAAAACAGCTGCCTTAATGATGTCTCTCCCTCCTCACAACATACGGTGACTGTTTCAAAGTGGTATCAAACATACCCTCGACAATATGCTTAATTGACGCAACATAAAAAAAATTGGACGACAATAATGTTCATTTTGGGCAAACAGGTGTGAAAGCCGTGCCTCGGGTAATGATTCAAGTCTTATAAGTGTTTATGACGGGAAGTGAACACCTACTCACTTAATTTGAGAGGCAGAATCCGGATTCTAACGGTCAGCCTCTTCTTCAGCACGTTCAGAAATAACGGTACGGACGAGATATCACCACTATTGATGCGAAGCCTAACTCAGATAGACATATAATTTATAAGTTTTGAATCATAGAGAACCCAGACATAATGTGGATTATTTCACCACCTACACAAGGGAGTTCCAAGAAAAACTACAAAAATATCCATATACATAACCAACAGAATTTATTACATAATTTTTGAAGAAGTCAACATATGATTGTTTTTGAAGAAAAAAAAATCCACTTAAGGGAAATGTCCGGAACAGAATTATTATAAAACTGACTTTCTGGGAACAAAAAACCCTAAGAAAGTTGTTATCTTTTAATTTCAAATGAGTCCCTTATTCTAAGGGGCGGTTATAGCATGGCATTAAAAGTTTTGTTCTATAACGCCTTAAGTATTGGAGAACAATATACATTTTTAAGAGAAAATGCTCCGAGATACCCCTCCAAAAATAGCAACATGTTGATAAAAGTAAACCCTTTTCAAGAAAGTGATACAAACCCTAACATTTTGCCATTTTTAGAATCGCCTATTGCTTGAAATGTTTTTAAAAAGAAACGCAAAATGGTTACGAATCTGTATTAATCATGCTAATCATGTATAGCTAATATTACCATTATGCTTGAAAAGTTCAATTCGAATCTTATAAATAGTATATATCTACTTCACCTGGCTTAAAATAGCCGATGAGTTGGTGTCGAATTATATGAGCGGGCACTCTAACCCCAAGTTCTCCCGATAGATTGACGAGACGTTTGAAATTTGAAAAACTTTAATACTTTTTCGTTCTGAGATAAATCTCCAAGAACTTTTTTATTTTTTATTGCAAGATTTTTGGTTTTGGATTATGTGTCCTAGGCCGACACCAATATTTAAAAATAATGGCAATCGGTCAATGTGTACAAGCGTAACAAAGCAGGACACGAACTTGTTTTGGAAAGCAGTGAGAATAGAGTTTCACAGATATGACCCTTGACCTACAGATCGGCATTTCGCATCAAATGTGGTGTAACCACTAAGGTCCTTTGGTGTAAGAGTCATCAAATTGGACCAGGAATCTGGGCAACAAAGCAACTTATTCAGATATGACCTATGACATTTGACCTACAGACCTCTATTTCACACCAGATTAGTGTTACCTACTAAGACCTCCTTTGGTGCAAGAATCATCAAAATTGGACCAGGAATCTGGGCAACAGAGCAACTTGTGCAGATATGACCTATGACCTACAGACCTCTATGTCACACCAGATGTAGTATCACCTACTAAGGTCCTTTGGTGCAAGAGTGATATAAAATTGGATCGATTAAGCCCAAATTAATTGGTCGAGCTATGAGTTGCAAAAATATTGGGCGAGACGCAGTCGAGCCCAATATTTTAAAACTCATAGCGAGACCAATTAATATTGGGCGTAAATCATCCAATTTTATCATTATCATGTTTTGGATCCGATATTTTCACACACTTGGACTCCTCAAAACATGATAATGATCAAAATTGGAAGAGGGTTCTTGGCAACAGGGCAACTTGTGCAGATATGCCCTTTGACATTTAACCTATACAGATCAGCATCTCGCATCATATGTAGTGTTTGGACCAGGAATTTGGGCAGTACAAGAACTAGTTTGTGGAGACAGACGACGCCGAGACGACGATACAGAATTTGCTAAGACAACCTCCATCTTGTTAAAGCCGTAAAGGGATAAAATACCGTATAATGACCAGAACAGGGGAGGGCGGCCAAAGAAATCCTAATTTCAGACGTCGCCATTGATTTAACCACGTAAAAACGACACCTTGACGAAAATTTCCTTCTGGAATTTTATATGTTGTCAAGGAATATTTTCTTATTCCAGAATCAACTCCACTGGAAGGGTTATTTCTGATTTTTTTTGTATGAATAACGAACGAGGACGAGGTCGTATGTGGGTCATGGGAACACCCATGACCGACCCACATCAAAGCACCTAAATTGGTTTGTGGTTTGAACTCCGTATTGCTATAATTTCTTTTTACATTTTTAGTGAGTTGCTAGAATGAATGAGGCTTGGCCGCCACCGCCTGGACCAGAAAGGAAAATAATATGAACCAGGCTGGTTCTTGATTATGATTTGGATATGCGCTGGGATTATGAAAACTTACCCAAAATATACCAAATTTGACTTAAAATATGCCAATGGTCTGGATTTCTTAAACACTTTTTGTTAGAAATTAAAATAAATTAGGCAAATAGTGGGAAGATTTGGCTGCAAAACATTAAAAATGAACACACTTTGGAATATGTGAACATATTTGAAAATCCTCCTATATAACGTCCCTTCATTTTGATACCCATCGTTAAACCCAAGAGTCTGAAAATGCTATCCATATCAGCCTCCCATCGACGCAACCACATTCGTTTTAAAACCACAACCTTCTCCTGGCAATATGAATGAAATGGCGGCCCGCATACGCAACCTTCCCGTGTATTGCAATCATGAGATCAAGGAGAGAATGACGATTTTGATACGATTTACTTCATATTTTAAAATCTCGTAATTCAGCCTTTCCCATTATGAGATAGATATGTTGGGGCATGTATAAACCAATAGGTATTCTTATCTTTTAGCCACGTGTCTTCTTGTCTAAAGAGCTCGTTATGTTGCATTACAAGCAGTATAAACTAATCAGTGGAACAAGTTGACATAGCCATCTTAATATATTAAGAAATTGAATTTTTAGAGTAGAGTCCGATAAACGTACCCTATAAAACACTTTGGAGTGGAAGGTGCAGTTAACAGTCTTGGCCTTACATGACATTGTCATATGGTAAATTTTTTAACATTTATGAAACTTCAGGCAACATCAATGCTTCTTGACCGATCTAATGAGACAATTTAGAATAGATATTACGCACTCTCTATCTGACTTTATAAGTTAGGTTAATTGTTGCGCCTATCAGCGTTGCGTTTGTGCGTTGCGAGTTCGATGAGCACTGTCCGGTCTTGTCGCACATAAGCCATAATGATTCAAAATGTGATGATGACATATCTTCGGTTGAGTAACGGTCGGGTCTAAAATACAAGTCTCTTAATGTGTTTGTTAAGTAAGTGTCAACAATTGATTTCTCATGCCCACAAGTGCACTGACAAAGGGAATGAATTACGTCATATGTGTCATTTTTTTCTCTTCTCGTGTTAAATTACGCCTGCGTATTGTAGGTTGGTAAGAACAAGATGACGCAATATGTTCAATGTTATGTTTGTATTTTTGCCAACCTTAGGAAGGTTGCGTTCTGGACTAAAACAAACAAACAAACACCCGATTCTATAAGGTTTGTTACCGTTAAAATTATTGACAGGACTAACGCACACACATATAGATGCGATTTTGGACTAATTGAAGCATTTACTACAACTTTAATTCTTAAAGATAATGTTCAACAGATTTGAAAAAATGTGTAAGAAATATGATAAGGTCGAATGTCGCCTCTCATGTCCTTAGAAAAATCAATACCCTGGCGTAGTGGATAAAATATTAAAGCGATGTGCTGAGTGACGATTTGACAGAGATTCACTCATGCACATATCGATAGTATGCCGTTAAGTGATTCCTCGGAGTTTGGATATTTTGTAGTATTAACAACCCCCTGTCAAAATAAACACCATGCGTTAAGTGCAATGAAACTGTCTCCCTTATACTAGAACCGGCTTTGTACCATGATAATGATAACTTAGCGCATTTAAAATATATGTTTAATACCTTTGCAAATCGTAGGGAGGAAGTTTACTTGAAAAATAAGTTGTTGTGAAGGGTTACTAAGTACTTGGTACTTGCAGTAGAAATAGGTATATTGAATGATAAACATTTTAGAGCTACACCACATAAAGAATTAATAATACAGAATATTTTCTTACGATGTAATTCAGAATTTGTGGGCACATATACAAAACGGGTGTGATAATTTACATTCTTTTTGGTGTTATTATTTTCTCGCTGGAATCTTCTTATCGTATAAATTTTGGTTCTGAATCTGGATTTACACCAAGAAATCTGTAAGTCCTAAAGCTTCAAGTACCTTGAGCTACCAATACCAACATAATCTTATTGTGTCGCTTGCAATGATTGCAGGAGACATCAACCAGTGATTCAGTCAGTCAGTCAGTCTCTATCTGTCTGTCTGTCTGCCCGGATGTTAAGTTACGTGAAAGTTCTGGTACCAGTCGAAAACTCTAAATCCAATTGCAAAGAAACTCACGTCATATGTGCAATATGGAACCTCCATATGTTGAGGAGGTCAAAAGTCACATTCCATGGTGAAAGATCATCTAAGGTTAAGTTGTAAAAAAGGTCATGTAGTAATCTCGAAAGCAGACGACAGTATTGGATCGAGAACCACTTTGTAATAATTAAAGACTGAGATTAAAGATGTCTAAAATGAGATAATCGTTTCTCGATATTTGTTACATGATTTAAAAAAATCAGCAAATTAAAGTATTATTAGTCTGTTGCAGTCAACGTATAGTTGGTGCATTAAAGCAATAACACAAAACAGCAAATAAATCTAAACTAAATATTAAAATTTTGAAAATTACAACAGAAACGCTTTTTGTGCCATTGAATTGCGAAGCTGTTACAAATTGATACATCTAAAGTGGTGAAAAATCAGGATTGGAGAACATATACATATAAAGGGACAAAATTTACACGGGTAAAGAAATTAAATGTTCCAGTGGTTGTGAAAGTTGTACTTTAGAGAGTAATCGTAACCCCACGGGCACTACCCACAGGGTGTTTTGAACCGATCCCAAAATGCAATGCAATGTGCCTATATTGTACTATACTAAACACATGTCAGTACTTAGCGATAAAAATGTTCAATAAGTTTAAGGACCACAAGACATTTCATAATCATGCTAAAAAAGTCCTAGTGTCTTGTGGGCTAAAATGAGTGCAAAAGTCATGGTTTTTACACTGTAAAAATATTTTACTCAATATTGACTAAAATGGAACAACTCTTACTGTTGAGTCATTGTTGAGTAAAATATAATCAGCTTTGTGTAAGGTTTACCCAACTTTGACTAAGATTTTACTCAACATAAAGAGTTGTAACCTTTATTACTCAACATATTTTTGAGTGTATGTGTGATCACATGCCCTTGTTCAGGTGAAAATTCTGGTACATTGACTCAATACACCCTATGGGCACTACCAGTCGATAGCCAATCAGAGACATTGTTAGAAAAGCTTAAATGTGCTTATAGATGCAATTTGATTGGTTACTCGGAGGCGTTTATCATGTTACATCTTGTATATACAACCAACTGTCATAGAAAGTGTAACCGATATATTTTCTGATCTCATACTACTAAACGAATAATTTGAAAAGAATAGGAACCTATTTTACCATGCAGCAATTTAAATATATTCCAAAGATATTGCAAGCTATACTTCTCATTTTTTTTTAATCGATAGGGCAAGACAAAACCAGTGGGTACACATTTAAACGTGTTTTGACGATTTTCAATTTCGACTGTGTAAAGATTTTGTTTTGACGATTTTCATATTTGATTGTGTAAAGATTTCCTCAATAAAATGCATGCAAATATATATACAATATCATAAGGCTTTCTTAGAGTACACTTTACTTCTGTTGCATTTATCTTGAGGTCCTACCATATTATAACTTTCCTGGACTCTATGTGAACCCGACATATCCTCATTTATCCCTGCATGTGCGTATTCGTCCATAATACAATCATCTAGGTATAATTGTGGCAGCACAGAGTGGTTTAATTCTCATACTATCAAAATAATTTACTTTACAAAACTATTTTGCTGCGAGGTATGTTTGCAATCTTACTTCAATTTTGTCAACGAAACACACAATTTACATTATTTACATGAGCTAGATGATAAATTATCTTTTCATGAATACTTACATGTAAGTATCAAAAATATTATTTCCTTAATTAAGTTATCGTTCAGATAGAATCTTATGTAACAGTTACATAATCAATGTCATAATAAATACATAAAGTCACAGGTTTTGTTAAATTTAGAAAACCGCTTTCAATGAAAGTTTTTACTCTAGGTTCGTAAATACGCATGCCTGTATAAGGCGTACACATCGTCCAAATTTACACTTTAATTACCATGGACAGTCTCAAATTGGCTTAAGTATGGAAAGTAATTCCGTTACGTTGTATAACGTTACATTTCACACCCGTGTCAATCATCTCTTTCTCTTGAAAAGAGAAAATGAGCCCCTTTGCACATTATTGCTGTATAAATCCACCCATATAATACAGATAAACTATATTTTGGTGCTAAAATAATAAGGTACGGAGTGTAGGAATGGAATGGGATTTACTAAAATCAAACTGTACTCCATGATGGCCGTGCAAATTTATATATACCAGATATAAGGATGTTTACAAGTCATTGGTTGAAAATGGATTCAATGGATAACATTTGACCTATGTCATTTATCAACATTTCTACATTTAAAATTAGAATGTAATTGGTGGTGAAGTTTACGACATCCAATTGCAAAAAATCCATGATGCATATATAATTTATATATATATATATATATATATATAATATAATTGGAAGAACATTCATATTAAGCAGCGGAAGCAAAAATGACTTTTCTGTTGTCATGCATTGTGAAAGTAATGAATGGTTTTGTAATAAAAAAATTCTTGATTTAGATAATAAATATTTTTTGTTACAAACCAAAGTTTCAATATGTTATGATGAGTGAATACGGTGACAAAACAGTAACATTTTTGTAGGGATTACAAAAGGGAAATCATCATTGCTTATGCAGTGGAGATTAAGATACTGGAGTTGACTGATAAATAAAGATTATTTATTAGCAATGCGAAAAATACATCGCGTATAAAAATGTGCACATGACAGCGCGATTGAATTTTTCTCTTTTGACAGTCTTGATGCTAAGTCCATCGAATATAAAAATCGTGATTTTATATATTATATAGTTACTGTAGTTGTGAAAATACAATATTTGTTATTTATTTGACATCTATATCTGCTTCTGTTAAAAGTTGCTGAGATATTTAATAGTTTATATTTTCGAAAAGTTGAATTAAAATAGGCACAAAATATGGAATATTTGATAGTTAATATATGTTTCTTCCGTTGGGATATAATACGATGTTATCTTACATTGAAAACTATAAATATGAGTTAAAGCCTGACTCAGAGATTTCCCGATGAGGGCGCACTCATTTGTCAAACAAATCCCGTTTTTTGCATATACATAATGCTTGTGCATGCGCTAATCACT
>JAMKCH010038581.1:0-14178 GCA_023653785.1 Ophioderma brevispina | reverse complement strand
AAAATTATTACGTCAAGGATAACGTACTGTCTAAATGTAACCGAGTGAAAAAAAATCTCACCCCCAAAGAGCGAACCTTGTGAATCACTCCAAAGGATGAAAAGAGTCAAATGTCCACTCAAAAAGAGTGAAAATCACTCCAAAAATGTGGATTCCACTCATTTTCGTGTTGTTCTTCGGTTAACTCCTTAAAAGTGTTTTCTCTTCGTTTAACTCCCTCAAACGAGTTGAAACCCACCTCTTTTTGGAGTGATGTTACTCTTTCTGAGTGGAAAGTCACCGTTTTAAGTACAGACCTTTCATTTCGGAGTGGTTTCCAAGGGTTTCAATTCTTTTTGGATTGAAATGTTCACTCGTTTACATTTAGAGATTAATAAACTAAACAATTAGGAGCATTTTTCTTGACTCAATTACTAAATCAAACTTGGCACTTCGTCCAATAAAATTGTTTCTGGCAACCTCTCTGATAATAGTCAGTTGGCATTTTGCTCAGTAAAAATTTATAACCATGATAACGTAAGTGTCCAAAATGTTTGTGTGCATACTGGCAGAAACGTGAAGGGTTGGTGTTGGCAACATTCTGTTCCCCTTAATAAATTTATTGATACCTAAATGTTTAAAACCTACAATTTTCAGACAATATAATTTTGGGTGCAATGTGTCTTATCTCCAAAATGCACTGGTTTCATGAACGTCCGACCTAAAGTAGGTCAGTTAACACCCAGATATGGATGATTGAGTTTGTTAGTGAGTTTATGAGAGTTCGCTGGATTAGCTTGGAGCCGGAGGAGCTGACAGGGAGCTCATCTTTATTCCCTAATATAGGCAGCCTGTCGGAGAGCGAGAGACTTCCATTAAATGACTACAATACGTCGAGACCATCCAGTGTTATAAATTCGTCATTTTTGTACAAATTTAGGCCTACAATTTAGTGCCCTTAGGCATCATTTCGATTACCTTTAATCTTATGGGACTAATTTGTACATTGGATTGACTATATTCATTTTTACTCGCATAGAGTAAAAATGCCCTTTCGTTTCTTTTTCGCGTTTCAATACTAGTCACAATCTTTCTTTGAGTGGATAATTTTAATATCATCTTGGTACCTGTCTCCCAAAAACTACATTCCCAACATTTGAATGACACTAGCTGCATCTTTAGATGAGATCTAATACCTAAAAAGGGTCCTATATTACTTTGAAGATGCACTTTTGATTACTATCGCGTTATTAAGTAATTGTTTTATCATGGTTTGTTTGTTAAGTTTTTTTTCTCTCGCAGTCCTTGCACTTTATATTAGCCTTTTTTTAAAAACAAAACATCATTACATATATGCCGACAGTTCAGATGAGAGGGACATCACTTTATTTTATTCAAGATATAGCATATCCGCCAGTTATAGTTCATATAATTCTGTAATTCATGCAAGGGGGTTCTGTTGTAGCCTACCGATTATACCTTTGCCCTGCGAGGCATTTGACCCACTCAACAGCTCCTTCCTTGGGCCTATTCACTTCGACGCAAACCGAATATTTTGCTGTTTTACAATTACGATTTTTGATGAGATAATCATAATTTTTGGTAATGATAGTTTTTTTTTTTTTTTTTTTTTCGTTAACTTGGTCCGGCAGCAATCATCTAGCCCCCGTCCGGTAAAAACGCCCGACGAACCCGAAGTCGGAATCGGTTATCGGACGGGAAATGGTCGGTGTTTAGGGCCTCCCATGTTCTATGCTGTGTTAAACTGAGGCGATTTTAAGCGTATACTTTTAATATTTAATGGCATTTTAAATAGTGAGACTTGAGAGACAAATGATCGTGTGAAATTGTGCTAAGGTAGGCCTACAATATGTGAAACGTGGCCATATTGGGATTCGAATATTCTTCACCTTCTTATGAACCGTGTTGCATTACCACTATAACCAGGGGTTGTTCATTCGCAGAGACCAAAAGAGAACTATCGATTGCAGAAGTGCAACGCGAGATTCATATAATAGGTGTTCCCTACACACTTAAAGATACGGGGACAAATATGCCACCACTAACAAAACATACCCTATATTTGAGATAAAATGACTCTTTTGTGGGGTGGAAAGTTCATGCTCCAGGTACGTTGGCCAAGGAAAATGATAAAAACGGCATTTCCGATACCTCGAGGAAGAGCGAAAATCATCATAGTGTAAATAAATTAGTCAATTTTGTAAAAATTAGTCCTATAAGACAATCATTTTGACAAATTTTGTCTTGTCTTATAGACCGATTTGTACAAATGACTTTTTGTTTTTACAGTTATTGTCAATTTCACCTGAAGGGGCGAAAATTGCCCTTCACGTATTCATTTTTTGTTTTAGTGTCCAATATCATCAAAAGTCGTCTTTGGAATGTATAGTATCATCTAATACATTTATTCTCACAGAGACAAAAAGGAGAAATTATCGAAGTGCAGAACGTGCAAACGCGAGATTCATATAATAGGAGTCCACTACCCACTTAAAGATACGGGGACATATGCACCGGCTAAATAAAATAACCATAGATTTGAGATAAATTGACTCTTTTGTGGGGTGGAAAGTTTTCCATGATCCATGAAAAGCATGCAAAGTGTTCTATTCATGATCGATGGATGCATGCAGTAGGCAACAATGCATAATGATGCTATAGTACTAAGCTCAAACATTACGGTATTATTTTACCCGATGATACTAAGTTCAAGTTCTTTTATTCACAGCCTCATATTCTTGAATATCAAATATTGAAAATACAATACAATAATAATGGAATTGAAATATAATAGTTTAACGATACAAAATACATAATGCCAAATTGAAAAATGAAGGCAATTATACCAATATACGTTCAAGTCTAAGCCATGATTGATTATTAACTAAAACATAGGCTACTGTGTTAGAAAATCAGTGTAAACCAGTCTTCTCAAATGCGCTCTACCATCTGAATATTCTTGTTCGTGGAAGGAACCACCCCATCTCCGACTAGACTGACGCACAGTCTGGGTACGATTTGCCAAGGCAAAACTGAAATAAAAAGCCGACATTGCCGATACATCGAGGAAAAGCGAAAATCCTCTATGTAAAATAATTATCAATTTTGTTAAATTACTTAGTCACTAATAAGACATCATTATTTGACCAATTTTGGTTTGTCTTATAGGACCAAGTTGCCTACAAAATGTGACTTTTATTTTTACAGTTAATTGTCAACTTTCACCTGCAGGGGCGAAAATTGCCCTTCGTTTCATTGTTTGTTTTGGTTTTTCAAATCACACATCATTCATTGGAATGTATAGTATCACTATTACTTATTATCACAGAGACAACAAAGAGAACATCGCCGTGCAGAATGCAACGCGAGATTCAATTAACTGTGTCCCTACCACTTAAAAGATACGGGGATAAATATGGACCGACTAAAAAATAAAAAATAACCAGATCTTTAGATAAAATTGACTCTTTTGTGGGGTGGAAAGTTTTTATGATCCAGGAAAAAGCAAATTTTCTCATACTGATCGATGATGCATGCATTGTAACAATGCCAAATGACCCCTATAGTACATAAGCATCAAACTTCCGGTTAGTTTATTTTCCCGAGTGATACTAGTTTCAAGTTTCATTTTATTATTCACACCCTCTCTTCCTTGAAATAACAATATGAAAAATACAATCTAAAATACAATATTGAACATCAATATTTTACCGAGCAAAGTTGACATAATGCAACTTGTAAAAAATAAGGGCAATATAAATTATACCAATAATACGGTCAAGTATAGCATGCATTGGATTATTACCAAAACCAGGCCCTACCAAATTTAACCCCTTGCCACAGATACTCTCACATTTCTTAGATTAAAATCATCTAATTTTGTTGCTCTTAGGAACAAATCCAATTTAGATTAAAAAATTAATCAAAATACATTGAAATATAAATCTAATAGATTAAGGCGACATATTTAATCGAAATTCAGATTTGTCCTTCATTTGAATCTAAGAAATTTAGAGAGTAATGAGCCGCCGGAAAGCGAGGGACCTATTTTTGTCACGTATTAGTGCGTCCCATGTAGCGGCCGGAAAGATGGAGCCTATTTTGTTTACCGGTCCGACAAGTGCTTGAAAAGCAGGTTGTCAAGGCTCATATGAATTTAGCCGTCGCCTCAAATGAACATTAGTTCCACGGAGAATACGGGCCAAATGATTTTACACCACAATTTTTGCAATAGGGCCTACGTAACTGAGATCCCTCAGTTCTGTTGTATTTTAGCCTGCGTATTTTTGAAGATACTGCGAAAGAATGCGAACCGCTGCCGCGCGCAGGTGAAATTCTGAGTTCCATTATTATAAATGGCAACCGTGAAATCTGTTTGCAAATCACCGGTTTCGGGCTAAAACTAAAAATTATTTGATGGTCTCGTTTATTTGTCTGGAAATGTAACGAAAAACTACGACAATGAACAGGAAACATTCAGCATTTGTATGTTGGGCTTAGTGAACATGTCGTTACTTAAAAATCCACGATAGTTGAAAGATTGGGAAATAATTTTCCCCCCTATTTCGTTACACAATTCGTTGCTTATCACAGAGTAATTTATTCACCCCCCCCCCCGCGTTCAAGTCGGTGATGGGTGGCCCCTCGGAAAATGCATTTTGTATAACGCGGCCGTATTATTCGACACCATAATCAGTCAAATACTATTCGACTAATTCGTTTGTACCTTAATGACATGATTAATTGCATTCTTCGAGCAGCCGTATTGGTGGTTTGCTATATAGTTCTTAGTAGTGGCCGAAAGCAGGTAGCGTATGGTGCGTGGCTATAGTGGCTGGGAAAGCGGGGGAGAGCGATTTTGTCAGACTTTGGTGGTTTCTATGTAGTGGCCGGAAAGCGGGAGCCATTTTATAGAGCCTATTGGTGCTGTGCTATAAAGCGGCGGAGAGCGGGCACCTATTTTGTCAGCCGTATTAGTGCGTACCTATGTAGCGGCCGGAAAGTGTGAGCCTATTTTGGTTTACGGTCGACAAGGGGCTGAAAAGCAGGTTGTTCAAGGCTCATATGAATTTAGCCGTCGCATCAATGAGGAGTTCCACATGAGTAATCAACCCAGGAGTCGGCCGACTTTTTTTACATCAACAACACGTTACTATCTACCAGGATTTTACCAGCTTTAACAAAAGAAAAAAACACGGCCGGGAAAGCAAGAGGATTCACGGCGCTTCCTCTGGCACTGAATTTCGATATGAGCCCTAGTAATGCGGTATCAGCTGTAGGCCTCTGAGCTTGACATACGTCCCCCATATACACCCACCCCCACTGAACAATTAGAAATGTTCATAGTTTTGATTTCCAAGTCAGGTTGAAGAGAGATGAAGTAGATTAAAGTTTGAAATAGGTGAATTGGACTATGTTTATTTTTATATACCCGATGCCCCCAAATAAGTAAAAATTCACGGTATTTAACCAAATGTTGATTAGGGTGACAGTTTTTGAAGAATATAAAATTGCAATACGTTTGGTCAGAAGATTGATAGTGGATTCATTTTCAATCCTTGTGGATTTCCTTTCATATGAACCCAACAGATATACTTGCGATGAGTTCAAAAAAGGACCCCCCTTAGGGGGGGTCTGTGTGTGAATTTTTTGGGGGCTATCCAGTTGTGCTACAAACTTACATGTAATTGGCTAACTAACTACATGGTGCAACCAAAATAGCATAAAGTATTTCCAAATGGTCTCTGTGCTCCCTGGTTTAATGGTTTGGTCTCTTTTTAAAGCCAAATAACACTGAGCTACAAACATAAGGTATTAAAAAAATCAAATATCACTAAAATAATTTATATTTCACAAGTAGGTCTATACTCGACATTGCAAATCATTTACACGGATCACACTAAATTGAGTATCAAATGTGGTACCTCTAAGTTTTTGTATCAGAAGACATTGAATGGGATTTTGCACATTCTTATCTTCTACCACCCCTGCAGCCAATTGGAATATGCCTCGGGCTATGCTGCCATGAAAGAATAAAAAGTAGGACAGGGGGGTTAATGACCTCATTAAATTCAGACTATTCAGGCGAAGAGAGCGATGATGAACGCAGACCATAAGGATCATAAAGACTCTGAGGACACATGATATGATAGCACATGCAGTACGCAAAGATTCATTGTAGCCATCAAGCCAAGTTCTGATTCCTTTTTTATGGACTTCTTTTTTCATGTTACCTCAAATAGTGTTGTAACTATAGAGAATATGCCATGATGATGAGATTTCGGTCATACTATCCCAAAAAGGAACTAAGATATCTGTGGCGATTATTATGAGGCAGGAGTGTCTAGGAAGAGTCACAAATACAAGGCAAGACCGAAATCCAAGGCAATTATTCCAAAAGACGGTTGTACTTTATTTGATTTGACCTTTGAAACAGCTCTGATTTCAGGTTAAACAAGATGACTATGTAGACATGTGTGCAATAGCGATGTAGTAAGCAATTATCTGAAGCACCCTGCAATGAGACATTTCATGGTTGGTCACAACAATTTTTTCTTGATAGATTAATTTATCTTCTTTGCATGTAAATCAGCTGTAATAATATGAATTGGTGATTGAGGTTAGAAATTGGCAAGTTTAAATGTACCTGAAGAGTCAAGATGGAAATGATACCCATTTAAGTTTCAAAATTACCCCATGTTGCGTTTAATGATGACCAATATGGAAAGTAGGTACACCCCACAAGTAAACATTTCTTGATGGAAATTTCATGAGCGAATTAAAATAGATGAGAAATAATGGTAGGAAGAAAAGGGGGGAGGAGAGTTATAAATCTTGAACGGTCACGATATTTGTGTTTGATCGTCTGATTTATCCGGTCAGTAGTAAACCATATTGTCGATTGGTTTACGAGTTCATTTGGAGGAGGATGTTGAAGTATAAACTAAAAAGCCGTATAGCTCAACTTTGGTTCATGATTTGATGCGTAACCATTTTACATGAACCTTTTTGCTATCAATTCCAATATGAAGGCTTCATACCAGAAATCAATTGAATAGATTTTTACAGTAGTTGAGACACGCTATCGATTCCTTTGTTAGAGTCAATCAAAGAACGGATTTAAAAGGTCATGAATATCTAGGCCGGGTGAAACTCTTAACGTTGAGGAGGATAAGGCCACATAAATATTGTAGCTCGTTGGAGTGGCCCAAAACTCTTAATAATACTTAGACAAGTTATTTTACCAATATGTCCGCATTATTTCGGAAACAAGGCGAATAATTCAGATTTCTAAATATTCCTTAGGACGTAAAATAACTTTGCGGGTTAATAATTCGCATGGATGGCACCAATAGTCGTAACTGACATTTGGCGAAATAAAGTTATTTATATACTATGAAAAGTAGTTCATTACGCTTAACTTGATATACATTTCAGGTGTGACAGTGCTCAAGTATTGCAGAGTTATTTTAAGCTAAATAGGCCGATTTAGGTGTAGATACGACGTTGTTGCACTCAAATTGAATTTCCCGTGTCGTGCAAACAAAGTCGTAACTGGTAGTTAAGATACGACTTGTTGCAAAAACACGGGAAATCATGTGTGTAGTCACGCCATTTTAATTAGCAATTACTTCTTAATTATTAGACTTAAGTAGGGAAGTGAAATATTTATAAGATATTAAAAACATACATTTTTTTTTATCGTTGTGTAAATGTTATTATTTTCCATTGAAAAAGTACAAAAGAAATGAAACACAAAAATGCTTCTACTGTAAAATCATGCAAATGCAGATACGACTTTGTGGCACTCACATGGACGAATTGTCCATCATTTATTATGTTGAAGGTTCAGAGTTTGTTCAAGTTTGGTGTTTGGGAATGTATTCAGTCATTTGCCTTGCCATCGTTCGTGAGAAAAGGGGATTTTTTAATTATGGCCTTTAAGCTGATCGGTATCGTCACATCGAATTTCTATTGTATTGATTGGGTGAAGTAACAACCTTCAGAACGATGGAATCGTCGACACGCCCCAAAACTTTTAATGAACTGACAGAATTAAAAAATCCTACTATAAAAAAATCATATATTGTCAGTCATAACATCTTTATTACTCACTTCACCCTTATTCTCACTTTTAAGACCATTTTTGGATTCCCAATGACGTTCCCTTTCAGAAAATTATTAAATTACTTTAATGGGTGGTAGGGGGGTAAACTTCTAAAAAGATCGTACATAAAGCTCCAAAGGCGATCAATTTTGCAAACTTGCCACACGCACATAAGGGTGGCGAGGTTCAAAACGCATTGGCCTTAAAATACAAATCGGTTTGACCTTTTTTTTTGTGTGCACTATTGACTTCGACATTTCCCTCCCCCTCAAAAAAAAAGACTGGTAGTAGAGGATTGTGGCTCCTCCCAAAACAATATACCTAAGTTGACTACTCTAGCTCATCTTAAAAAAAAGACACCCGTCTTGAACTTTACTATATCAAGCTCATATTTTGTTCATGGGGTATTGTGGCTGAAAAAGCTGAAATTTCAAGTTCATGGGGTTAACTGGTTTTTGCTTATGGCCATGCCTTCTTTTTAATATGATGTTGGCACATGAGCAAAACCCAGCAATTTTAAAACGACCATATCTTGGAGGAGGAGAAGGATATTAACGACATTATCAACACAAACGGGTCATTGAGTCCGTGGCTGGCGAACCAGCGGGGGGGGGGGGGGGGGGGGGGGGGAGGGGTCAGACTGCGGGCCCCCCCCCCCCCCCCCCCCCCGGAACAACTAAAAGGGGAAGGAGAGAAGCTAAAAAAACGGGGACGAGACTGGAAAAATATGGGTCTACCTGGCGGAGCGAAGCGAGCCAGAAAAAAAATGGGTGAACTTCTGTTAGTTCTTGCCCCCCCCACCCCCCGAGCTAAGGTCTGGTTTACGCACCTGATTTAGTGTCACGAAGAACTTTATTTCAATTCACTTTAGGATAAAATAGAATGTTAGAGAAGAAAGCAAGTTTTTGAAGCAGCGAGGAAACTGGAGAAAACTTGTGAGGCCGAGTACGGACTGGAAACCAAACGCGCATGAAATCGCAGGCCCAACTGATGGATCAAAACTAGGACCAAAATTGGGGCTAAGCGGAGGGAAGACCCCGTGCTTAACCCACACCGAACACATTATTGGAAAAACACGGCCCAAAGATGCCATTATATTTTCAATGTAGGAGCAATATAATTTTTTTAACCTTTGACAGCTATTTTCTAACGGTGGTGCAACTTTCGCCAGTATTTGCAGTATTCACATTTCACAAGCACCCACACACACAAACAAACGAACAAAAAGGCAGCAGGCTGGTGTGCTTTACGTGCATAACAGCAATACTCGATCATGATGCAGCATACACTGTAGACGCAGACATTATGATCCTTTTGTCATGCTTCACACAAATACAGCAAATTGCGTCATCCCTGAGCAAGATGCCAGTATATGGACACATGACCTCAGGTGACCTTGGTCCAGACTTTTGACATCAGCCACATATGAAGGAACCCCTATGCACCTTAATCCCAAATCTGGTTTAAATCAGAGTGTCTTAAAATTTTTTTCGAAGAAGGAAAAACAAAAACTAACCAAAACTGGAACACGCACACAATACATACACCCACCACACAATCACCCTATGCTCTTCTAAGCCAGGGGGGGATAAAAACAATTAGTTAATTCTTGAGGTAATCAGTACACTAGCTGTGATTTACCAAGTCTTAGGTTTTGGTTGGATGTTTCACCAATATGGGCTTTCACTTATAATTACCACAAGTTTGTTCCCAAATTCCCTACACTGATTTTGCAAATCACTGGAGTGTTTTTAATCTCTGCAACCAGAATGAGATATGAACCTTCAAATAAAGAGCACAAAGTTTGTAATTTTTCAAGTTAAAAGACACCATCAGTGATTTATCTGAAAAGAGTCAAAGTAACAGAAATTGGCTGATGGAATCGCTTAAAGTGAAGCTAAGTCTATAGAATTCTCTAACGTACTTTTCCAACTGAAGAAAAGAATTGACAGAAACGGAAAGAAGAAATGGCAGTGTTCAAAGATACGAATCTCCATTCCTACCATGTTGAAGTGTGTGTCGTACGGCAGTATATTCAAATGTTTGACTTGTCATTATAGCGTGGTTTTTGGTCGTCGTATCATTTGTAGGGTAGTGAGGATACTTACTGTTACAGACATGCACAAATCTAATTTTGATGATTTTTTCAATTTTCTGAGTTAGCACTCACTGATAGGTGCCTTTAAAAGGTATATTTAAAATATTAAAATTTATACTTGATGGACTTAGCATTGGTTAGCATCAAAGCTATTCATTTATGCTTTTTAAAGTTTTGGGGTTTACAGGAACACATTCTTACATATGATCATCAGCTAAAATCAGGTCGGTTTGTCAACATCAGTTTGGTCCTGATTCTTATGAAAAAAAAAAAATGGTCTGCGTCTTGCAATTTAAGTGCAAGTTATTCCAATGAAAAGGTAGATGTCACTGAGAATAAAAAATCAGCACTCCGCGATTAAAGACAGTCACTACTGTGATATTTCCTATGCTCCAAGAGTGACTTTTTTTTTGAAGAGAATAAGTGGATTGTGAGTCCAAACACCAATTCCATTAATGGAAAGTGTGCAAGGATCTGACACTAGGTGTAATCTCTGGCAATAAGACATCAGGACAATTGGTAATTAATCTACGTAAAAATATTCTATTGTTGGATTTTTTGGTGTCTATCCGTCTTTGAGGTGAATTTCCTCAAAACGTTAACTTAGCTAGAGCTCTGGTAGTTAGCCACAGCCATGATTTAGCTGAGCATTCCCCCCCCCCCAAGTACAAAGCTTCGATTCATAAACACCACTCAAAAGACTGGATCAAAACAAACATTTTCATCCCAGCTGACATTTCTTGCATCCACATACGCATTCCCACCGTTTCCACATTTTTAAAACATGGGGGGAGGTTCGGGGTTCAAGTGGGCATACTCAACAATACTCAGTCGATCGCAACAAATGAGAAAATGAGGTATGTCAAAATTATGCGTAAATAAACAATGCTTCAACATATCTCATGTCGAAGGGAGTGGTCATAAATACTTTGGTGCGCGGGATTGGAAGAGTTTGGAATCAACAAATTTTTGATCCCCCTTTTTAGCGTTCAAACATTTTTATCCCCCCCCCCTTTAGGAGACACAAAGCATAGAACCCTTGTAAACTAACTTTGTATTATACGTATTTTCTCATGCAAAATTGATATAACCATTTTAAATTTTGTGCTTAATTATAAGAGAATGATTGGTGTGGGTGACCATTCTCCCGCGCAAAAGATTCATACAGTCCATTACCTCTTGCAAAGACGATTTAAACGGTGAATGAAAGTTCTTAATGCGGTATGAAGGAGATATGATCCTGCCCGGAGCCATTTAGTCCGGGTTCCATAGACGACGACGGAAAAAAAAAGGTCGAAACTTAATGTTGCGTGAAGAGGGGTGAAGAGTCAACTGATTCGAGTACCCTATTCTTTGTTGTAGGTGGACTATGTCCGGAGGACCATATCTCTGCCACACCTGTTGTTGTAGATAGCCTAGCCTTTTATATGCAGTCAACAAAGCTGAACTAGGTAAAATAGTAGTGAAGTTTTTTCTGACTAAATGATGTTTAGTATGGACTTACCGCATTGGTATCCTAGATTGCTTAAATGGAGGTTGTGGATAGACATAGCCGTGGTGGACAGCCGTCGTGAAGGTACCAACACTACCTGTGTTCCTACCCTGTAAAATAAAATACGATAATATGTCACAAGATCATAAAATTATCTCCTGCACAGCCAGTTCTTGTTGCATGGTGGAGCTTTGTATATTTTAATTGTATGCTTGTGAAACATATTAACTATTTTTACTGATGTGGTAGGTGGAATTGAACTCTACAATCGCAGCACACCTCTGTCACGAACTTGATTCAACTCTGCTAAATGTAAAAAAAAAAAAAATATTCGAGCTGCCTACCTTTCTGTTGCATCCATAATTTCTCAACAATCTTGCCAAATAACTCCTCATAAGTAGTGTTAGCTCCTGTACAATGATATAACACAAAAATGATACATTTGTTACTTCACACTTTAAGAGACACAAGGACATTTGCAGAAAGAAGAAGAAGAAAGACACCCCCTTATGTTTTTTGCATATTTGGAATGCTACCAATGTATTAGATCAACCTGACTTGATTAAGAGAAATACGCCAAGTTATGTATGTAATAAAGATGATGATTTTATATTTGTCGTGCAAAACTGAAAATCAAAGCATGCCTTAAGAGGGTAATCACAATAGCAGCAAGTTCAAAACATAGTTTTCTTTTGTTCTTGTTTGACTTAAAAAAATGTCCGGTAGCTTTCTTACAACAAGTGCAAATTGAGGAAAGTTGTTTCTCAAAAAAAAGAATCTCTGTTCCGATTTTTTTTAATTAAATAGAATATCATTCAAGGTGGGAACACTCTATATTACCATATGATACTGTAAAAGCATCATTATCTTCTCATTTTATGTAGGGACTATAGAGAAATATATTTCCAGAGAAATGTATAAAGCATAAAAAACATTGCATTTCAGCAAGGTGTTTTGTGTTTGTTATATGTTTATTTTCAACTACAGGTGACCCAATAAAAATTTACCCCAAAAATGGAAAGTACTATTTTTGCACTTTCGTAATTTGATATCTGTGGATTTATTGTATATAAAGAATGGTTAAAATGCGCATCTTGCCGAAAAAATTTATTCATTTGGTTAGTGTTTTCAAGATATGCGTCCACGCAACAATGGTCAGCAAAAAAGACTGTTTTTTTTTCCCCCCATGTGACGGGAATTGTTTGGCAACCAGGCTTTCAAATCTGAAATCATAGCATGCCGTTGTGCTAAATACCAGTTTTCTGTCTTGTCAGGGGGCGTGGCTTTCAAATCTAAAATTCATATTGTAGCATTCAGTTATGTTTAAGCCAGATATCTTTCTTAACGGACAACTTTAAACATTATCTATAGTAATGGACACCTCAATTTTGCCACAACAAACGAGCCTTCGCGGTTAAGATGTGACTACCAAACTGGTAGCTTATATGTAGCTGTGCAATGCAATGGCCAATCAGGTTCCCTGGAGTGAGAGTAACAACAAGCCTGCTATATGTACCATGTGAAAACTGTTTGAAGCAGAGGGCCAGAGGGAAACTTTGGAAAAATGTCAACAAAGGACAAAGCCGGACGGCCTAGAACACCTGCGAACATTCAAGCTGTAATGACAGGAGCGTGCAACAACATAAGCGCAAGTATAAAAAATGAGAAACCGTGTTGCAAATGTCTCCAGATCGTAATTTCAGTGCATCGTTAGTGAGTACTCATAGTGGGCATCCATGCAAAATTGTGAGACGAGATAATTTGATTGCAGGTGATCCTCAAAGGCAGACTGGCGTTTTGCAATTAGTAAGGCAAAAGACCCCCACGGGGCACTTAAGATAACTTGTTGTTGTTGTTGTGATGCATATGAGGCAATTTTCCAATGACGGGCTCAGTGAACTCTCATATATGTGATAAGAGTATGAAGCCCAAAAGGAAACCCCCCAATGATTTGTTACGACAGACCTAAAGATCGCAGGAAAGTTGCAAAGAGCTCTACTTTATGATAAAACAAATCTACAGTATCAAATTACAGAAAGTGGAAAAAATTCACTATCATAAGGGTAAAGTTTTTATTGGTTCCTGTATTGGCTCAAACATTATATTAAGTGTTTTTTTTTTTGACAATTCCTACACAACTAATATCGCCCAGGTATTTAAAAAGCAATATGCCAAACAAAAATAACTATTAAGACAAACATCATTTGAGTACCGAAGAAACTTAGTTGAAACTGTACCTTGTGATACCAACGTGAACTTAAATGCAGCAGACAGCTTTTTTGCGAGAGCATACTGGTGCTCAAGATTTTGTTTGGCAGCTTGTATAATGACAAAAAATAAAAACAAGGCGGGGTTCTCGAACCACAAGTCTCGCCTGCTTCGCGCTTAACTGTAGACAAAAGAGAAGCACACCAGATTGCAACTGTACAAGTACAGTGTTCCAAAAGAAGTTGTGCAAGCGAAGATTACAGTTGGAGGATT
>JAMKCH010038580.1:0-11024 GCA_023653785.1 Ophioderma brevispina | reverse complement strand
TCGGTGGCCATTCTGGACGCTATTTTGAAAAAATCAAAGTTCCCCACACTCACCGGTGGCATTTTTTTTCTGTAGAACTTGACACCTTTTTCTACGCAAATCCGTTGCTTTACAATTTTTTTCGCAGATTGGTCCCTAAATCGTCTAATTTTGGGTTACTAGTAGAACCCCTTTTTTGTGTCGCCTGCATTAAGGCAGAAAGACACATAGGGATCACTTTGTCCACTGTAGTCTGTTGTTGATGTCTGCCCGGGATGTCTGTTGTTTTGATGTCTGTTGTTGTTTATGTCTGTTGTTGTTGATGTCTGTTGTTGTGAAAAAGGGTTAACATTTGCCTGTAATATCCGCATGGATTTAAACCAAACTTGAGTCATAGATGCAACATGGGATTCCGCATTTGCTGATGAGGTCAAAGGTCACATACAAAGGTCAAATGTCACGTGAGGTCAAGTTGCAAAATGGGCTGAAAATGTAAAATTGACCTAAATTTTAAAGTTGAAGTTCAGTTGGAACCAAACTTGAGTCATATGTGCAACATTGGATCCGTCATTTATTCAAAGGTCACATGCCAAGGTCAACATTGACAATTTGCGTATTCTTTACCCTGAAAGAAATGGTTTCTGTATCATTGGTACCTTCAAGAGAATGAGCATTAACCCCATACTCAGTGGTAATGATCTCAACCAGATTGTTACGACCAGGGCCCAAGTTACCTTAGATCCCATTCTGACAAATGTTCAGAACAACTATATATATCGCTCCATCTGCTTATTCACCGATTGGCAAGAGCGATCATGTCTGTGTCTTAGGGAAAGCAAAACACCGTCGTACTTAAAACGCAGTTCAGACACGTACCTTTCGTCCATTTCGTGATGGTAAAGTTCCCGCATTTGGGAGATGGATCCAAGATCAAAATATGAGTGAGGTCTATGATAGAATGGGAACTCATATGCGTACTGTTTTATACATGGGTATTGATTTACGTCTTCCTACTAACATGAATAAGGTTATTACAGTTAATCAATCTGACAAATCATGGATTACTCCATACATAAAAAGACTCGTTTCTAATCGTCATGCTGCACTTGTTGCTAACGATACCTTGGCTTGGCGTAGCCTAAGAAATGAAGTTAAGAGGGAAATTGAAAAAGCTAAAATGTCTTACACAGCTATCAGAGTGAGAAATCTGCAGAAAACTGAACCACGCAAATGGTACCAACAGATTAAGTCAATGATTAATTCAAACACTTCTGAGCTTACATGCACATCCCTGGGGGTTGACCAATCACAAAGACATAGCTAATATTATCAATTCCAAATTTGTGAGTGTATCCTCTCATATCAGTGCCCTTGATACTGCCCAACCTTATGCTTACTTACCTGCTCACAGACCAGCCCTACGTTGTATCATTGGGAGGTGTATGATGAACTCAGAAAAGTTTTGTGGTCCTGATGGCATTCCACCTAACTCATTAAGAGTTTGCTTATGAGTTAGCGGCCCTTTAACTGATGTGCTCTTAATTGCTCATTCGAAGAGGATATTGTGCCTTACCAGTGGAAGTCTGACATTTGCATTCCTATTTCAAAGCAACTTTCTCTAGCATTGATAAGATCAGACATTATGTCACTGTTTGACATCTTTGCTAAAATTGCTGAAGGTTTCATATTTCATTGTACAAGATATTGAAAACAACGTTGATATCAATTTGGTAACATTCAGGGTGTGTCTACCAGTCACTATCTATAGTCAACTTATGAACAACCTTTATCGGTGTTCCGATCAGAGTCATAACGATGGAACAGTAGTCCTCACGGACTTTTCCAAGGCCTTCGATCTTGTCAATCGCAATATTGCCATTGATAAGATGAATGACTTGGGTGTTCGGTGGCTAGTCTTCTATGTAGTTTCCCATAATCTCGGTAACATCAAACCTGTCTATTACGCTTTCCTCAAAGGCTTTCCTCCAATTTACGAATTAGACCCCGATTTCAGGTTGTAGTCAATGATGCGGACAGTCTCCTGCTTAAATCCGTAGACGATCCAACGTTTGCGAAAGTAGATCTTGACACCATCGAGTAAAGTAATTTACAGTCCGATCTGCATGACTTCATGAATGGTTTGCTGAGACCAACAGTCAAAAAAAATGCCACCAAAGTGTGCTTATGAGAAATACACCACCTTATCTTGACCTGAAAATTGGGGACTCGTCTTTTGCATTTTGTCATCTGCTAAAGTTCTGGGTGCTTGGTTACAAGAAAATCTAAAATAGGACACTCGAGTTGAAATATGTGCAAGAATGCAAAACAGCGTCTATTCATGTTTACGTACTCTGAACGTTTTGGTTAATCAACTGAGTTGATTCATTGTGTACGAGTTCTTCATTGTGTATGAGTTAATCATTGTGTACTGTGGTTATGCCAGGACACTACTGGTGAGGAGAGCGTGGCCTAGCGGTTAGGGGCTTGCCTTGGCGCAAAGTTACCATCAAAATCCCCGGGTTCGAATCACGGTGGGGTCGTGGGCACTTGCTGGGATATTCGGGTACTATCAATTCTGGATTGATCTGATACCAGCTATTGATTAATAACAGAATACCAGCCTCTCCTCATGGTTCACTTGGAATTGGGCAAATGGAAGCATGAAAAGCCATCCCGTCCTTCGGAGGGGACGGTTAAGCCGTCGGTCCCGTGTACAGAGAGGTCACAATGTACATGTACATAGCAGTGCAGTGTCGAATAAGAGTGGGTGTAAACCACTGATGTACCAATCCGCCCCCGCCTCAAATAGCGGGCATGTTAGGAGCATCCCGTATCAGGATACAAGCGGGCACGGATCAGCACATAGATGAAAACATCCTGACACCACCACCAAGCCATTACCAAGGACTTGTGGATACGAGCAAACAAAAAAAACCACTTATTTTTTTTATTTTTTTTATTTTTTTTACCTTCTCTAAATTGGAGAATGTACAGAAAAAAGGGCATGTAAATAGTTTTTGTCGACAATAAATCTCGTATGAATGTGCACTTGGAATTTTGTCCCCACCGAACGAAGTCTAAGGGGACTATAAAAATGGGCTCCGTCCATAGGTCCGTCCGTATGTCCGTGACAAAATGTAACCCTGGAAGTTTTGGCAATCTTTTTTTCGGCGAGCTAGGAGCCAACACTTGGGTGGGTCTGTCAGGGGAAAAGGTCGATATTGCACAAAAAGGTGACATTTGGCCCTATCTTTTTTGGGAAAGTAGCTTCTTCTTCTTAGCGTATCAAACACGTCATTGGGTAATGGCTTTGTGGTGGTGTCAGGATTAGTTCAGCTAGTGTGCTGATCGGGCCGGTGATTGTTGTAGCCATGATACGGCGCTCCAACATGGCCGCTATTTTGAGGCTGGGGCGGATGGGTACAGTCAGGGGTTTCCACCCTACTGGAAGTAGCTAACTTGGTATATTGTAGGAGGACACAAGCCCATACTAACCATGCAATCATTCTCAAGGTCCTCCCCGGGTCTGTCAGGGGTGGGAAATGTCAAAAGGGTCATAACAAAGGTTATAACATCAAAGATATAGTAGATATCGATGTAATACAGTTTTCATGAAAAGGTTTTTTAGTTCTGTTGTTGCACGGGGTCGTCTTTTGGGTTGCTAACCTGTACTTTCTTGGAAAAGTGGAAAAATACGTAAAATTGGGTGTTCCCCGCTTTCCCGACCTAGTATGGGACATATTAAAAATGTTGGGCACTGATTTTCAAAAATAGTGTTACCAAATTGAATAAATTATCTATTTTACTAAATTAGAGAATTTTAAGGGATTTTTGACAGAATTTTAAGATTTTTTGCGTTATTGTGAGTTATGGATGAAGTTCATCGATGAGTTTGTTTAGAAGTGATTTTTTGGAGTGGCGGAAGAAGATCATGACAAGTGAAGTTTTAGAGTTATTTCTTGTTGAGTTATGAAGGGGTCTGAGTTACGTTTTTTAGAGTTATTTTGGTGAATTATGGAGGGAGATCATCGATGAGTTGTTTTTAGGGTCATTTTTGGTGGGTCGAAAAACATTTATGGTTATTAGGGTGGTCTAGGGTCTTTTTTGTATCAGGTTAAGGGGTAATATTTGGCCAGAATTCGAGTGGTGGCCTGATGTAATTTAATGATGATAATAATAATGGTTAAAATATGCATTCGCAGTACAAAACGGAATGTCACATTTAATTACAATATTATAAAAACATCAAAATTTAAATCCAAAAGAGCTGACTTTACTAACTTGACTCGTACCCCCCAAACTCGAATAACTAACTCATTCATTCACTAACTTACAACCATTACACCACACACTTATTAAAAACAAAATGAATTTAAAATGAAAACTCATCACACACTCACACCACACCACACACACACACACATTACACACACACACACACTCACTCACTCACTCACTCATCACTCACTCATCACTCACTCACTCACTCACTCACTCACTTTCTATTTGCACACTATGTAATACCAATATCGAATATTAATCGCATAGGTTCGTTAAACATTTTAATTTAGAAATGTCATTTAGCCCGGAAGATAATGATTTTTGGTGTAACCTGGAACTAATTGCTATCAAAAAGGTTCTTCCAATGCATTTTTTGAAGTACCAGAAGCCAGATTTTGAGGAAGTGGTCCAAATTTTGGTAGCGAAAGAAAAGCTACTATTTTTCTCATTTACCTCTGAAAGCTTACAGCCAAAGGATGTTTGGTTTGGAAGTTATTCTGTTGAGCGAAAATGTGCTTCATTTTGATCGCCCAATATTAATTTTAACAAAAGACTCTATGGGGGCTTACAAAATCACGTTTTAGCTCTCGCAGCAAAAACGGATTTGAAATATCGGCGCGAAACTTGACAGGTGGGCTTTTGGAGTGAAGGCCGGCCAATCTATCAAGATGAAAACATAATCTTAAATCAGGGCCATCCACCTTAAAGTGTTGCCGCTGTGTAAACATATTGTTTGAGGTGTTGTTATCTGAATAAACTATCGGGGCAATGCCTGGATAATTTTCTACTCAGTACGTATTACTTATATTTTCGCTTTCTAAGGTTCACGTCTGGCAAAAATCCGCTTTAAGGCGTGCCTGCAGTATGTGCCATATTAAAAATGTGGGCACATTTGATTGGTTCAAAAATAGTGTTGTCAAATTGAATAAACTTCAATAATTTTTACTAAATTTAGAGGAATTTCTAAGGGATTTTTCGCATGAATTTAAGATTATTTGACGGTTATTTGTGACTTATGGATGAAGTTCATCGATGAGTTCTATGTTTTAGAGTGATTTTGTGTGAGTTGCGGAAGACGATCATTGACAAGTTAAGTTTTCAGAGTTATTTCTTGTGAGTTATGAATTGGAGGTATGGTTACGGTTTTTAGAGTTATTTGGGTAAATTAGGGATGGAGATCATCGATGAGTTGTTTTTTAGGGTTATTTTGGTGGGGTCGAAAAACATTTATGGTTCTTGGGTGTCTATGGTCTCAGGTTTAAGGGAGTATTGGCCAGAAGTAGAGTTGGTGGCCTGATGTAATTTAAGTTGATTAGATAGATTAATTGCTCATTCGAGAGGATATTGTGCCCGATACAGTGGGGGGGGGAAAAAAGGGGTATGACATTTGATTCCTATTTCAAAGCAACTTTCTCTAGCATTGATAAAACAAAAAAAAAAAAAAATGATCAGACATTATGTCACTGTTTTACATCTTTGCTAAAAATGCTGAAGGGGTCATATTGCTAAAGGGTTGTAAGATAGGAAAATAGTTAATATCATTTCGTAACATTCAGGGTGTGTCTACCAGTCACTATCTATAGTCAACTTTCGGTACTGTACACATATTACTTAAATTTGAATTTATAAATTCGTCTAAAAGACCCTTGGGCGCCGCCATTAGAGCTTGTAGACAGGATGTCTGGAAGGGACCTTTTAGCACAGTAGGTGGGATTACTGTACATTGCAATGAGAAGCTGGCTACTTATCAATTTCATAGAAATATTTGTGCTTTTTACAAGTTGTTGATATTATTATAAGCATACCTCTCGAGAATTGTTTACCTCTGAAGTAAAATATTTTTTAAAATTTAGTTCTTTCACATTATATCAAAGGAGGGATTGTCAGCGGTATCGTATTTTTGCACCACAGGTTGTATTAAAAAATTCATGGAATTTGTTGCAAAAAGTTCTATTCTGTAGTGTGCGAAGTGATGTATCATCGGGGCGTTTCTCACTGGGAGGTCTGCAATGGCTGCGACCATGGCTAAGAGTCGAATTTATAATTCAATTATAAAACACTTATACCTAACTGCTTAGCAAGCAACCTTTATCGGTGTTCCGATCAGAGTAATAACGATGGAACAGTAGTCCTCACGGACTTTTCCAAGGCCTTAGATCTTGTCATCGCAATATTGCCATTGATAAGATGAATGACTTGGGTGTCCGGGTGGCTATTCTTCTATGTAGTTTTCTCATAATCGTCGTTAAATCAAAACATTGTTGATACGTTTCCTCAGTGCTTTGCCTCAATTTACGAACTTAGACCCAATGACTTCCAGGTTGTCGTCAATGATGCGACCAGTCTCCTGCTGAAAATACGTAGACGATCAAAGTTTGCTGAAAGTAGATCTTGCACCATCGAGTAACGTAAATTTACAGTCGATCTTCCATGACTCCTGGATGGTCGAGACCACCCGCCTCAAATTAAATGCCACCAAGTGTGCTTCATGAGAAATACACACCTTACTTGACCTGAAAAAAATTTCTTAAGGGACTTGTCTTTGCATTGTGCATTGCTAAAGTGCTGGTGCTTGGTTACAAGCAAAATCTAAAAAGACCCTCGAGTTGAATATGTGCCAAGATATGCAAACAAAGCGTTATTCATGTTACGTACTCTGAAACGTTTTGGTTTAAATACAACTGAGTATTCATTGTGTCCTGTGGTTATGCGATGCCCACTACGGGAATATCCTGATGTCATCTGGTCTGTCAAACAGTCTCATAAATTGGAGAATGTACGAAATGGGCATGTAAATAGTTTTTGTCGACAATAAATCTCGTATGAATGTGCACTTGGAATTTTTTGTCCCACCGAACGAAGTCTGAAGGACTATACAATGGGGCTCCGTCCATTGTCGCCGTATGTCCGTGACAAAATGCTTAACCCTGGAACGTTTGGTCATATCTTTTTTTCTGGATAAGTAGAGTAGCCAAACTTGGGTGGGTCTGTCAGGGAAAAGGTCGATATTGACAAAAGGTGAACATTTGGCAATGATATTTTTTCGGAAGTAGCTTCTTCGTCTTAGCGTATCCACAAGTCATTGGTAATGGCTTGTGGTGTGTCAGGATTAATTCAAAATCGTGGCTGATCCGGGGCCGCGTGATCCATGATACGGACGCTCTAACATGGCCCGCCTATTTGAGGCTGCGGGCGGATTGGGAACCGTCAGGGGGTTTCACCCTACTGAAGTAGCCTAAACTTGGGATATTGAAGACGGACACAAGCCCCTACTAACCATGCAATTCATTCTCACAGGGTCCTCCCCGGGTCTGTCAGGGGTGGGGAAATGTTTCAAAAGGGTAATAACAAAGGTGTTAACATCAATAGATATAGCTAGATATACATGTAATACCAGTTTCCTTTGAAATGGTTTTTCTAGTTATGGTTGTTGCACGCGGGTTCAGTCTTTTGGGTTGCTAACTGTTACATTTCTTGGCAAACGTGAAAAATACGTAAAATTGGGCTTTTTATAGCTTTCCCGACCTCGTATGGGCCCATATTAAACTGTGGGCACATTTGATGTGTTGAACAATAGTTTTACCAAATTGAATAAATTATTCATATTTTTACTAAATTTAGCGAATTTTAAGGGGTTTTTGCATGAATTTTAAGGATGTTTGGGTTATTTGTGAGTTCTGGAGGAGGTCATCGATGAGTTATGTTTTAGAGTGATTTTGGGAGTTGCGGAAGAAGATCTTGACAGTTAAGTGTTCAGAGTTTTCTTGTTGAGTTATGAATGGAGGTAGAGTTTTATACGTTTTTCGAGTTATTTTGGTGAATTATGGATGGAGATCTCGATGAGTTGTTTAGGGTATTTTGGGGGGTCGAAAACATTTATGGTGTAATTAGGGTGGTCTAGGGGCTCAGGTTAGGGAGTATTGGCCAGAATTAGAGTGGTGGCCTGATGTAATTAGTTGATAGATAGCTAGGATAACTGGTTTATTAACTATGCATTCGCAGTACAAAACGGAATGTACATAATTTACAATATTATAAAAACATCAAAATTTAAATAAAAGCTCTCGACGTACTAACTACTCGCCACCCAAACTCGAATAACTAACTCATTCATTCACTCAACCCATTTCACATACACAACTTATTAAAACAACAATGAATTTAAAATTGCAACTACTCACTTACTCACACCACACACACCAAACAAACTACACACACCACACTCACTCACTCACTCCACTCACGTCATATTTGCAACTATGTAAACCAATATAGATATTAATTGCATATGTCTTAACATTTAATTAGAAATTGTTCATTTAGGCCCAGGAAAGATAATGATTTTTTGGTGTAACTGGAACTAATTGCTATCAAGGTTTTTCTTCACAATGTATTTCTTTGAAGTACCAGAAGCCCCAGATTTGCCGAAAGTGGTCACCATTTTGTTATCGGAGAAAAGCTACTATTTTCTAATACCTGTGAAATCTTACGGCAAAGGCGTTTTGGGTTGGAAGTTATGAGCGAAAATGTGCTTATTTTGGTCGCCAATAAGTAATCAAGCACAAAGTACTCTAGGGGGGCTTACAAAATCAAGTTTTAGCTCTCGCATCAAAACGGATTGAAATATCGGCGCGAAACTTTACAGGTGGGGCTTTTTGGAGTGAAGGCCGGCAATCATCAAGATGAAAACATCATATCTTAAATCGGGCCCCACCTTTAAAGGTTGCGCTTGTGTAAAAAACTATTGTTTGAAGTGTTGTTGTTATCTGAATAACTATCGGTCAATGCACTGGATAATACTACTGATTACGTATTACTATATTTTCATTATAAGGTTGCACTTCTGGCAAATCCCACTAAGGCCCACGTATGGCCGATATTAAAATGTGGGCAAATGATATGTTTCAAATAGTGTTGCCAAATTGAATAACTTATAATGTTTTACTAAATTATGAGATTTAAGGGATTTTTGCATGGTTTTAAGATTTTGAGTTAAAGTTGAGTATGGGATGAAGTTTCATCGATGAGTTTTTTTAGGTGATTTTGGTGAGTTGCGGAAGAAGATTTGACAAGTTAAGTTTTCAGAGTTATTTCTGGTGAGTTATGAATGGAGGTATGAGTTACGTTTTTAGAGTTTTTGGTGATTAGGATGGAGATCATCGATGAGTTGTTTTTAGGGTCATTTTTTGGTGGGTCGAAAACATTATGTTATAGGGTGGCTATGGTCTCAGGTTTAAGGGGGTAGTATTGGCCAGAATTAGAGTGGTGGCATGATGTAATTTAAGTTGCATAGATAGAATAGATAAATGGATTTTATTAAAAATATGCATCGCAGTACAAACTAAATTGTCACATAATTACAATATTATAAGCAAAACATCAAAATTTAAATTAAAAGCTCTCGACTAATAACTTACTCGCCACCAAACCGACTAAACTAACTCATTCATTCACTCACTTACACCCATTTACATACAGACACTTATTAAAACAAAATGAATTTAAATATTGCAAACCACTCACTTACTCACTCACATACACACACCACACACACACACCCAACATAACACACACTCCCTCACTCACTCACTCACTCACTCAATTTAATATTTTGCACACTATGTAATACCACATACCGATGATAAAGACACTATAAGTGATTCACCCGGAAGAGTCAAACTATTTGAATTCGTTCAAAAGTGAAGAATAATTTATAGAATTCTCATAAGTTACCTTTTCAAATGAAGACTAACAGAAAAAGGAAGCAAACGGCAATTTTCAAGATACGAATCTCAATTCAATTACGTGTTGTAGGACAGTGTACGAACGGACAGTAAATGACTAAAAATTTCGATTCCCCTTGCCCTTTTTAGGTTGCTTTTGGCCCTCATCATTTGCAGCGGGTGTGTTAGGATTACAGTATACTTGTTACAAACATCCAAAATTCGATTTTGATGATTTTTTTCGATTTTCTGATTATCAAAATCACTGATAGTGTTCTTTAAATTGCATATGTCTTAAAATTTTAATTTAGGAAAGTGGAAGATACAGTTTTGTTAGGTAAGGTATTGGGCTTTGTTGATAACGTTTTGTTTTGCAACGTTCAGTACTAAGATTGGTTAGCATTTCTTGATCGCCACATCTATAGCACTACTGCCGCGAAGGGGAGGTAGCCACTTGCGAAATTTGTCGGAATTCATCAGGCGAATTAAACAAATTTAATACAGAGAGATGGCCTTCTCTCAGTCAATTCAGTAAGACCACACAGTCTGTAGTCCATCTAGAAGGACTCATTTTCCCACTGACCGAGCCACGGAGCGCGTAGCGCGAGGGTCCTTCGGCATCTGTTCTTTTACCTGACAGCTCAAGGCAATTATAATAATCGGTGACTTGCCAAGTAGAAATTGATGAGTCGTAAGTACTACAAATATGGTAGTCAACCCCCAACCACCACGTGGGAAAACATCCAGGGCACCACCCGATGATTGCTGGTATGCTTTCCAACGATGTCCATTAACCGCAATACTTGAGGATGTTCGCTAACTGTGCGCGCACAAGTACATAGTGATTACATCCAGTAAAAGTGTAAATTCATACAACACTTTTCAACAACTGATGAAAGGTTGAAAGAATAAAATGTCTGCACAAGAAATGATGTTTTGTGAAAAAAAATTGTGTTATAATTTTGGTGGAATATTATACAGGAAAGCTTACAAAATTAATGTAAGTGCATTTTTACGCATTAGCAAACATAATCTTCATGT
>JAMKCH010038579.1:0-13902 GCA_023653785.1 Ophioderma brevispina | reverse complement strand
TTTGAACCAGGGACCTTCAGTACCAAAGGGGAAATATCCTAACAAGCGGGCTACATTCTGCTATACAAATTTTACTAAAAAGTTAAGTAGATTTAAGAAAAAGTAACTTTCTAACTAATTTTGTTCTCTGACAGGATATGGACAAACTACGTTTTCAAAGACTACAGATAGACGAACAGCTCGGGAGATATGGCACTGGTTATGTGCAGGGTCCCAATTTCTCTCCGCCACGGGAACGCAGAGAGCGAGGGTACGGATCAGACTACTCAGAGGACAGCAGTAGTACAGGGGTACAAGTAATACAAGCTTTATTTTAAAGAGCTCTATCTCATGATGCAGTTATGTATGTAGGTGACCCGATTTTCAAGTTATGATACTTTAAAGATGACTTTTTACCTTTTCATGTCATTCTTTGAAACTATTTAAATTAACTAATGACAGTTCCTTAAATGGGGAGGCTTTAAATAAAGGGAGTGCAACAAATAAAGTGCAGGACTCATTATATTAAGGTCATTGAAAATGGGGGGTTTGAACTCTGCTGTGGTCAACGTGTCTGTTCCCCTGGGCAAGACACTTAAATGAGCAATAAGAGCTTTCACGTATCAGGTGTCCTTAACACTTAAGTGACCAAGGGGTTTTCACTCCCGTTGGTGCCCAAAGGGGGGGGGGTCCATGGGAGCCCCCCACGGAAACCACTTTCCCGAGGGAATTTTTGCACGAAATTTATACCACATGTGAAGGATCATAAGACAACTCCAAAACAGCAATAAAAATGAGATTTGTTATTTTGGGTGCAAATTAGGGGCAAAACATTGTTTTCAAAACACGCGAAAATTGGGCAAAAAGACGGAAAATTCAAATGAGCCTTGCGCTTACATCAAACATTTTGAAAACTTATTTTATGTTGATATCTGTTCTAGAAGACCCAAATTACTTATATTTAACACAAAACCAGCAGTTTTAGGGAATCCTGTATTTTTGACGGGTGTTGCAAAATACACGTCATTTTCCCATAGAGTTTGTACACTAACGGTTTTGGCAACGTACATGATGAAATTGTTTTCAGCACATAAAGGGTTAATTATTTTTATTGTTACTAATAATTGTTTACTTACATGTTTGTGTGAACTTATATCAGCAAAAAAATATTGCTTTGGTTCTCGGTTTCTTATTCTTATTTTTAAAAATATTCTCAAATGACTTCCGTTAGTGCCCAAGGGGGGTTCCATAGGACCCCCACTAATTAACTCATTAACGGCTTGGCCGATTTTAATTATTTTGGTATGAAAAGAGCGCATTTAAAAGTCTGACAATTACAAAACAATTCCGCCCAAAAATCCCACGCGTAAAGCGGCCAGCGCGAGAACAAATTTTGGGGGTCCCTAGGAACCCCCCCCCCTTGGTCACTTAAGTGTTAAACATTATGAAAGCCTTGATTTTTGCATTGATCTAAGTCTTTCCATCACAAATATCCCCATCTAAAAGAATTAACACTTAAGTGCCCAGTGGGGTCCATAGTACCCAACATTTGATTTTTTTGCGATTTCTCGGTTACGCAATCAAATTTTTCAAGCAGTTTTTTGCTAATTGTCTGATTTATGAATACGCTTCTCCTGATACAAAAAAAATTTAAATCCGCCCACGGCTTCATTAGAATAATTAGGTTGGGTCCCTAGGAACCTCCCTCCCCCTTGGGCACTACACTGTTAAAAATGTTCCTAATTTTTTCCCCCTGATTTAAACCTTTTAAATTACGGTAAACCCCAATTATTCAATAATCTTCACGCTTTATTACCTATACCTAACATTAAATTACCATTTGGAAGCAATTATAAAATGTAAATAAACAGTGGCTTGAAAATAATACTACATATTTTGAAATAAAAGTAGTATTTATACACTGACCGTTATTATATTTTCCGTAATATTACGTTTTTTTTGTAACTTACTTGTTTTTAATATAAGAACATGAAATATGAAAATCGGTTTACCTATACAATGTGTTAAACAACGTCGTAAGTAACGTCATTAAAAAAATGCAAAATCTTATTTTCCATATTTTAAAAAATAGTTTTAAAAACTGTTGTAGAACTCTATTCCTCCTTTTTTTAATTTGAAAAAAGTAGTACACACATATATATATTTAACTTTAGCATCTGCTCTTAAGGCCCTGGTTCGAATCTTGGTAAGGTACATGTGTTTACTCATATGGTAATTAATTAAATTGGTGACATGACATTAGAATTTGTACATTGCCATATAAAACAAAGTGTATAAACTGGTTTAAATTTCTATCACGTTTTCCCTTCGTTTATTGCCTTTTTTGCTCAAAATTGTTTGCCTGAAATATACTTTTTTTACAACCACGTGGTAACGTATAAATACAACGTTTGTATGATGCCATAGCTACACCGTGAAAATTTGGTCAGGGGATTGTAATAACGTTTTAATTCGTAATATTGTTTAAACAAGTCAAAAATCAAAAATAACGTTGAAGCTGAGATTTTACGCCGTTATTTTACTTTCCCTGCAATGGTTTCGCATTTTTACGGCTGCGTTTATTTTACGTTCTGCACAAATCTGAAAAAGCGTCCTCGTGCTCCATTTTGATCAAAAAAGGCAATTTTCACGAAAATGCTTTGTCGAATTCTCTTCTAACTTTCATAATTAGATTGCTTTGCTGATTTTACATCTAGTAACACATCTCAATCATGAAAATATGTCTATTCAGTACCAGGTATAGGGAGAATAGAAGAAATCTCGCATTAATTTTGGCCCACCCTCTATCTGTGTAATGGAAGTATTTGTCCGATAAAAGTTGTACATGGCTTGGTGGGCAATTTTGTTAATTATATTAAACAAGTGCCCAAATATTGTATCATCACTGTATGTTTAGGGGGTGACACCCATAAACTGAATACCTTTTCTTACTTATTTTGCTTGTTACACCCTGTATATTTATGAGTCACCCTGAATGATGAAGCCAATTGTATTGTTTCTGAAATCTGCAGAGTATATGCTCTCAGAATATATGTACTTATATAGGTGTAAAATGTACAGTTTAAACGTTATAGCATCAAACCTGTAAAATCATGTAGTTTGCCTAAAAAATGCACATGCAACGCAATTGGGTCCCAACTTAAAAACATGACCATAAGCAAACAAAATCATACTTTATTTTCACTTTTAAGATTTTTCTGTAGTCAAATACAATATAAGAAATTCATTGAATGTCTAATCTATATGAAACCACCACATATGAAGCAATATATGGATGTCTCAAATTTTCTTTATCGTTGCTTCATCAACACAAGCAAATGGGGGGGGGTTGTTATGGGGGTTGGGTCAATCTAAATACCAATAGGGATGTGCCCATGGCTGCTTGGTAAAGCGAAATGAATATGACAATTTTCTGATGGCAGCGTAATAATAATAGGCAACCATGCTTTGAGGTTATTTACAAAAACAAAGAAAGAAATAAACAACGCTATATAAAAGCTAATAATTATTATTCTCTCTCTTGACTCTACTTAGGTAACCAAGCAACAGTTAGAAGGCTGCATAGAAGAGTTTTCTGTACGAGAAGACCTAATGGGCCTTGCTATTGGGACACTGGTGCAAACATACAGAATGCCAGGAGGATGAGGGTGTTAAAGATTTATCTGGATGAGATCACCTGTACCTTCAGGATTTATGGTGCTGTAAGTGTGTTTAATTGAGGAATACTACAGGATTTACAAATTCGTGCTTCTAAACCAAAACCAAAACAACAGTTGTTTGATCATGTTGTTATTATCCTAAATTTACCGAAAATCCTTCAATGCATGGAAAATATCGTTACATTAAATCATTCATTTCTATTCTTCCAGATTGAAAAAAAAACAAATAGTTGTTGTTATTACCTGTTAAAGCAAAGTAGAAAAAAAGCCTCCGATATCTGTCAGGCAAAGATCAGATTGATGCATAATTAGAAAGAGAGGAACCTTTAGTCTCCACTGCTTAAGAAATTTAGTCAAAATGCCCTATAACTTTGAATTATTAAAAATTATCTGTAGAACTGACACATGATATGAAGTCGGCATTATAACGTTAATCATAAGCAGTACATTGATTTGTTTTATCATTGAGGCCAGTGGCGTATCCAGGATTTTTGTTGACGCGAGGGGCGCAGATTTGTGAATTTACCGACACGTGTTTGTACCGACAAAAACCTTTTCCCCGGCGCGCTCGCTACGCTCGCAGGTTGACCCACTTTTTTTAGCGTCGCCTCAAATTCTGAAGGGGGGGGCATTTTCGCAAACGCAATGATACTAATAGGGTAGAAGTATTGACCAATTAGAAGTTATGTAGTAACCATTTTTTCATGAAGCCATCTATCGGCACCAGCGCTCAAAAAAAAAAAAAACAAAAAAAAAAAACTTTACATCGTTTTTTCACAATATACGTACCGAAGGGCCATTATGTATGTTTTGTACCGACAAAACATCTCGGTGAGGGGGGGGGTGGGGGGCTCTGGCTCCGGCATTGTTTTGAGAAGTACAGTTTTGTAAAATCTCACTGGAATGACAAACCTGGATAGGGTGGACCATTGCAGTGAATATGGTACCAAAAAACTAATTCAAATGCACAAGATCCAGAGATCCGCAGCATCAATTAGGTCAGGTTTTGAAACCAGATTTGAAACTTTGGTGTACTCTATCTATTACTAATCAGAAAGTGAATATGTGTTATGTTGCTATGCAAGCCATGTTCACACATCTTGGGATATACAAGCTTACCTGGGTAAAACCATAAAAAGTCTTGTAAACCTGATCAAATTTACCATTTCATGAACACAGGTCAATTCGAAAACATTCTCATGTATCCAAACATATTGCCGAGGCTGATGATAGATAAACCTTTAGCATCATCATAATTCTGTTGTGTTCACCTCGGCGAGATCAACGCCAGATTAGGTTACTTGATAATGCTTCTATTTTCACCTTCCGAATTGATGGCCTTAGACTTCAGCTGAAATTTCCAATGAGAGTCATTTCATTATTTTTAACTGATCACTCTAGTCTTATTGGTTGAAAGGCAGAGAGTGCTGAGCTGTTGGAAGTATCTTCAATTTATCTCAATTGAATAAATCCGTTGTTTTAGCTTGGATTCCGAGTCACATTGGTATTCAAGGTAATGAAAAGGTTGATGTATTGGCGAAAGAAGCCCTTAATATGAATATAACAAACATTGTGATCCCTTTTACAGATTTTAAGGTACAGCTGTTTGACCCCATGCAAATTGTCTCTTATTTTTAGAGCAATTTTAAGCAATGGCGACACAATTTTGACAACTAGTAAAAGTAGGGACATGCAACAGCTATTACTTCCGCAAAAAAAATACATTGCGGGAATCTTGTCATATAGGCCAAAAAAAAAAAAAAAAAAAATGAGACAACCGGGCAACACCAACACATCTTTTGCGCATGCGTTGTACGAGCTCGTGGAACGCAAGTGCCAGGCCCCGATGAGAGAGCACACCACTAAATCACTCCGCATTTTGTGTAATGGTGGGTAGTTCCGGTTAAACCATACCGTCGATTGTAAGCAAATTGGTGTGGAATGGTGCGTAAATATTGTTGATTGTCAAATGATAATATCTAAATGAATAGTGCAGACAATGTTCTATACTTGGAATATCAGAAAATAAATAAATTTGAATCTACAAATAAATTCGGCCTTCGGAAGTACTCCGTGCTCGGATACGGCTATGGGTTTTACGTGTCGGGTTGAAAAGGTGGTGGCGCTATTCACAAGCCTGTATCTCGAATTCTATCCTGTATCGGTATCAAATTACCATGATTTTTTAAAAATTTTCATCTTTTTTTGATATAGAAATGTCTTCAAAACATCAAATATGATGTCACGTGGGGTTGAATTTGAACTTATTTCAAGCCATTTTAGCGTGTATTTCAATGGGAGCGTTATTTGGTGGTGTGCGCCCATGAATGTTTTGATATCGTGCAGCCCCGTGAGCATACAGTCTGTTGAATGCACAAAATGGTTACTCAAATTAAAAAAAAGTTTAAAGCAGAGATGCATTGACATGTCAGATGCCGAATACGAACGTATTTATCATGGCATGGCTAAGCAAGGCTTACTACACCGTCACTGACTGGGGTCTTGTACACACACACGCACACACACACACGCCCTGCCATGCATTGCAACTCAATGACAATGATTGTGTATGTGTGCGAAATGGAAATTTCACACTGAGATTTAAAGGTGCAACGAGAGATTTCAAATAACAGGTGTACCGAAAAAATGTGAAAATTCTGATTTTGGCACTGGTGTAAGCTTTATATCAAAAATATCCCCATCTGTAAGGATTAAGCTGAGAACTGTTTCTTTGGTACAAAAATTGTGACATTTCTAATTTCGTATAGGAGCAAATACGAAATTCAGCCTATGTTTTCTATTGAAATATAAGCATACAAATCACCATTTTGTTTTCATTTTAAGTTATATCTGTGACCAAATAAAAGGTAGGAAATCTATTGAGCATCTAATCTATATGAAATCCCTACATATCACAGAAAATATGGTCGACTTGAAATCTCTCGTTGCACCTTTAAACCATAGGGGCCTATATTGAAATTCCATACTACTAAAATTGCATTGCCCGTGTTCTCCTACAACGCAAATAACATGGGATATCGTAGCGGATGATGAGTGAGCAACCTCGGGCTAGCCTCAGTCAATGCTTCCACACACACACACACACACACACACAATCGCCGCGGCCAGCTATATTTACTATCATTTTAGGCCAAGTATCGAGAATTCTTGCAAGTTTTTCTTGATCGTAGATTGAAACAAGATTGAAACATTGCTTTGGGTAGCGCTGGCCGGGAATGGGTGAACCTTTGAATAGAATTCTCTACATTCCATGCCCACGTTCACAGTGATTGCCGTAAACACCTCTGACGAGACACTCCATATTGGGTTGTGGTCGTGTACTAGGTCAGAGCATTAATATAAAGCTATTATGGGGTCCATCACGCATTTTTAAAAGTGTGATTTACTCACCTTGACTTAAAAATCCATACCAAATGTCACTGATTCTTATTTGTAACGGATGTGCAGTTCATGTCAGTGACATGTCAGTGGCATGTAGGTGGCAAATGCTGTGGGATTCATTTCCTAATAAAATGCATGCTTTGCAACCAACTGTTGGAGCTGCAGGCAGTTCAGGTTTCATTGGACGAAGGGACGAGATTGTTATAGCACGATGTAAAATTGGTCATACTTACATGCCCCATAGTCATTTGCTTAGAGGTGAGCCAGTCCCTCGGTGTATTCCTTGTGATTGTGCTCTTTCTGTGAAACATGTTGTACTCGAATGCATTGATTATGCGCTTATACGTAGAAAATATTATAGCGTCCCAGATTTGAAAACCTTATTTCAAGATATTAGGCCTCTTCAGGTGAAAGAAGAGGCTGAAAGAGACTGATCTGTTTAAATATTTTTGACTTTTTAAAAATGTTATGACTAGAATTTACTAAAGTGTATGTTTTATAAAGGTTTTAAATGTGTTTAAATGTTTGCTGCATCTTATCTTAAAAGTGATACCCATTGCTCTGACGGCATATATTAAGCTATATACCAATGGACTTCAGAATGCCAAAAATATCTTTTACAAAAAAAATAATCGTGTAATGTAGCCGCTATAAACCAAAGACTAACTCTACATTTCGTTGCGATTTCATGCCCAAAAAATACGCTTAAGCTTTCCTTCTCTGACCTTGGCAAATTCGTGTGACGTAGGCGATTGTACAAGTCTTGTTGCGCAATGCATCTTCCAATGTAAAGAAACCAGAATCGCTCCTCCTCTCCTGTGTTGAATTTCGCCAATATATCGATAAATGTTGGTTGACTAGGTTCCTTGATCTCTGTAGATTGGTAATTATAAATTCCGGCTTCATAAGTGTGCAAGAAATGTGAAAAATTTGCATGAATTCTCATCGCTTACGATGAATCGTGAGTAGCGAGCAGAGCTCAGAGCCAGCTGTGTTTAGTGTAAAGACACGCGAGTGTGAGATTTTGACCACCACTCATGCTGCTGGAGCATAGGTTGTGGCAACCGTTCCAGAGCGGAGCTATTCATTGTATTGAGCACTGACCACAATAGCAGTAGCGAATTATTCCGTAAATGTTAGCAAGGATTAGAAGTGCAAATCTGGCACACCAATTCTTGCTGGTCTAAGTGGTTAGGTAGCTGACCTAATGATACAAGAGTGTCTCGGGTTCGAATGCTCGATACTGCTCTTCTTGAAAAATATAAATTTTCATTATTTTGTTTCAGGGTAGAGGGAAAAATTCTAAGTCCAAAAAAATAAGAAAACTAAATAGCTGCCCTTTGAGTAAGGGGCCCTGCTCTAGAGCACTTGGCTTGAACATATAGAAAAACTAGCAAGAAAAATTGCAACATTGTCGGGTACTTCGGTCTCGCAGACACGGAAAGTGAACACGAAATCGATACGACCGCATTATTTTTTCCCCAACATGCCTTTCGATATTTGCCCGTATTGCCAAAATTTAAAAAACACTGGTTTCAAGTTACGCCAACCTTTTTTCAATTTTAGAAACAGGATTACGTACTTAACGGACCGACGATTACACAAATCGGTGACGTCCAACCTCACAAGCGCCCTAGTCAAACGATTGACTTTCGATGAAGTGGTGTTGCTAGAAACGATTTCATTTTGGCTCTTTTAACCAAATGTTAGTAGCATAAATATGACAAAAGTACATATAAACTCGCGATAAAATAAGCTTTAAATTGGTTTTATGCCGTCCGAGCCAATGAGTATCACCCTTTAATGACACGGTAGACACAATTGTGTTGAGTTGTCATTAAAGGTGAGTGTTCCGATCTTCTTTGGGACCCCCGAATTTACCCGGAAGTTAGTATCGATTTTGATATCAGATGAAAGGCCGTATTTTATAATGTCGTCCTGAAATTTGAGCCCTCAAATCCATTCATTCCCAAGATAAAAACAAAAAACCGCGGTAGTGGTTACATCAATATAAGCCCCAGATGAATAGGGCTAGTATTTTGGCGTCTACCATAAACACCGCAAGTTTGTTTCCCATGGTACTTGCTGGGTGATGTGCAAGTGCCAGGCTTCATATCAAGTAGAGAACACAATACACATAAATCGGCACAAGCACCTTTAAATTTAATACTCATCACTCACTCCAATCACTACAGAATTCTCAACCCAGACTTTCAGAATAAAATCCTGTAAGGTTCAGGTTTGAAAGGTCTTTTAAATTTGTACTGCACATGCACTGTACAGTTTAAATTGGCCCATATTCGTCAAGTGAAGTCTTCAATGAGCTAAGGGACGCACCATTAGAATTTCGGGGGGGGGGGGGGGTTGAAGTTTGGGTGAGGGCCAACGGTTTTTTTTTCGGTGGCTTTTGAGGCAAGTTTTTTTTTTTTAAGTCTAGCTGAATTTTTTTTTGCCTAATTTGAGGGACGTGTTTTTCGTAATTAAGGTGCGGGTAATTTTTTTTAATGGAAAGTGGGGAAAGTTTTTTTTTGCTCATATGGTGGGTGAAGTTTTTTTTTAGAAAACTCCAACCCCCCCCCCCCACCCTCGAAGTCAAAATGGTGCGTCCCTAAATGCAGGCATTGTGACAATGGTTAAAGGTGCTGTTCCGATTTTATGTCTATTCTGTGCGCTACTTGATATAGAGCCTGGCACTTGAACATTACGCCCATCAGTACCGTGGGAAAAAACTGCGGTTTTGATGGGTAGAAGCAATAATTGCAATTGAAGGGCCTATTCAATACGTGCTAATATTGATGGTTAACATTAAGGCCAAAAAAGAAGTTTGTCTCTGGACCGCGCCCATATTTTGTAAAATCAAATTTTGCGCGTAGCGCTACGCGCTGATGCGATATTTTGCACCGGGACCGGTCTGATTGATGACATCGTAGAAGATTGGCGGCGAAATACGGCAACACGAGCGGTATCTACGCAGCCGTGGGAATACACAACAAAGGCAGCGTGTGATTTCGCAAAGGAAAACGAAAACAGAGTATTTTTATCTGGTTTTTGAATTTCTTAAAAATATCTATGTGCGCTTTCAATCAAAATAAAGGCGGCGAAGTTGCTCAGTAATAGGGCATTGAACCGATGATCAGGAAATGGGCATTGCTACAGATATTTGGCCATGTCTGTCTTTGATGGAAGCAGGGCAATGATTTCTCCAGCAACTCGAGCCCTTTTATCTTCAATGCAGATCTGTTCTCGCCAGGTGCGGAATGAGTATGGGAGACCTGTGGCACACCCGGCAGATGATTCACAGAGAGCCCAAAAAAGAAAACAATCGCATAGAACATACCCTTTTCTAAAAAAGAAAAGAGCGTGGCACTTTGCTTTTTGTCAAAAGGTCCAGAAGACAAACTTCTTTTTTTTTGCCATAATTCATCGGTTTTGTTATATCTTTGGGAATGAAATGGATTGAAGGATCAAATTTCAGTTCAGGACGACAATGAAAAAATACGGCCCTGTCTCTGATATCAAAATCGAAACTACTTCGGGGTAAATCGGGGGGTCCCAATGACGATCGTAACACGCACTTTTAATGCAAATATAACTGGTAAATAGGAATTTGATTAGAACTTGTACAGTTAGAGATATCCTCTTGAAAGGTCTAAGCAGGGTTATTAAAGGAGCAAAGAGGAGATTTCACTATTCAGGTGTCCCTCACAAAATCGAAAGTACTGAATTTTTGTTTTCTGATGTATATTTTCCAGTCAAAAATTCATCATCGAAAAGGAATTAAGCTGAGAAATGTTTCTTGTCAAAAATTTTGAAATTTGCGTGTAGTGGGACAAATACGAAATTCAGCCTACTGTTTTATATTGAAATATAAGCAAATCAGAATCACCGTTTCTCTCTTTTAAGGCATTTCTGTAACCAACTACAAGGTAAAAAAAAAATCTTATTGAGTCTAGTCTATATGAATTACTATTATGACACAAATATTTGGGTTCCCTAAAAATCTCTCGTTGCACCTTTAATAGGGCGGCCCACAGGCCAAAATCCGCGCCCACTAAGAATTGTCTAAAAAGATAACTAGGAAAGCATAAGAAATTAAGTTGTATTGGCCCTCAAGTAGGCGAACTTTCAAAATTGTTTGGCAAACTCTGGCCCTTGAGTTAAAATAATTGAGAAACCCCTGTGTGTACACCAGGCATTTCAGTGCAACACACTGTTTGCATGTAAATGTATAGCATTGATTGAGTTAGATTACATTCTGGTCCTACAACTATTAAAAAATGTATTCAAGAAGTAGTTTAAATGCTTAGACATTTTCTCCTCCGACATTATTACAGAATGCTGCAGCAGTTCAAGAAGCTCGTGACATGTCGAATTAGTGAAGACTTTGTGATGTACCTCGGAATCTTATAGGTAGGGAGATAATCAAGAGAAAGGTATTGCCTGAACATGAGCATAACCATTATCTGAGTGGAAATCAAAGCTGTGGCTTTTGTGTAAAAAGGTGATCTTTAACAACTATGTATATAAGATCTTGTGCACTGTTGGTGGGGGGGGGGGGGCACGGTGGAACCATCTGAAAAACAACTTGCCATTGGAATTTTTAGCCACAAAACCTCTGGTCATTGCTGGGGCATATCAAACAGACCACATACAGAAAAAAAATTAAAATTGATTCAAAAGGCTTCCAAAAAATGTTTTATACCGCACCAAATTCTCATTAAATGACCAAACATATGAAAACACTTTCCGAAGAATTTTCAATTTAAAATTGGCTCATAATAGGAGAAACATTAAATAATTACATTGAGAATATAGGCAATTACTCAAGGAATGATTTTAGGAGCAAAACAAGTTTTGTAATAGTCCCACCAAAATGCTTGTTTTATGCATAACTTTGGCATAAAAAATAGCCATGGTCAACTTTGAATCTTTTACAAACCAATATACATGCACAATTCATATTAGCAATTACACAAAGAGGTTAATCTAATTTGTTCTGATGTCTTTCTTATTTGCATTGACGGCATATTAAAAATTAAGTTGGGTCTCCCAATTCATGGTCTGGCATTATTATATAGCAGTAGTAAAGTGTGTATCAGTGGGTAGAATAGTTGTGTGGTCATATTGTGGTCAAACACATTGGGACCTAAGTTGTTTCATGAAAATTAAAAAGAAACATTTCTCAGGCCTGAAATTTCACTGGCAATAGTTGTTAAAAAATATGAGCTTTCTTTTTGGTCATTTTGCGAAGCATGGGGCCAACATGGATTGCTTGGCTAGTGTGTTGTGGTGGTTGGGTGTATGTGTTGTGTGGGTTATGTGTGTGTGGACAGTGCACTTGCAAGAAGGAGATACATTCTGAGTGTCTTTTCAAAGTATTATTAAAGAGACATGTCTGACTGTATTTTTACATTGTGGGTATATTTTATCATTTGTGGTTATTTTTACTAGAGTTACTAGTTACGGACTTGTCTATAACGAAATAAAACTGTAATCAGTATGAGGTTTTTCCGTACAAAAGGGGGGGGAGTTAATTAAAAAGAGTAGAAAAGAGGATATTTTTCTGTTTAGTAAACTATATAGCCTGCCGGCGCAATCCTCTGGCTAAAAAAGAAAAGTGAGAAAAAAAAACTAGAAAAAAAAAAATGAAAATAAAAAAAAAAAAAAAAAAAAAATGAAAAAAATCTAAAAAAATGTCTAAAATAAAGTGTCTTTTTAAGAAAAAATCTCACAAAATATATAGAGGTTTGAAATTCTTCCTATATAGTTTTGGAAAAAGTGTAGTTTTCTGAAAAAAATGTCTAAAAAACAGTGTCTTTTTAAGAGAGTTTCAGTAAAACTCCCACAATGTGGCTTCTGTTTGTGCATCTGGCTGTGGTCAATATGTTAACCCTAAACAGGATTGCAACCGTGACGGCGATGACTCATTGCTTTTCGGTGAAATGATCCATTTTTGTGTCGCCGGCTTTAGCAGGAAGACGACGTAAGGGGGCTGTGGTTTGTAAACAAAAGTTTAAAAATATCGCTTATTTCTCCCCACATACGCATTGACTGATGAACTTCATACGCTGCGTCAGAAAAACCACTGGCCCGAGGCTCATTGGTGTAAACACAGTGACCTCTGATGACCCCTATGTGAACTTTGAAGCATTTTGTGAAAAATCTTTGAAAAACTAACATTTCTTCGGGCCACTAGAGCTTATTTCGGCCACCGAAGTACTCAAACGAACCAATGACATGATTTTTTTTATTTTTTTTACCTTTTTTGACCTTTGATGACCCTAGTGACCTTTAAACCAATTCAATTTTTTTTAAAATAAAGGTTTAACGTTGTTCATTTCTGACATACGCATGACTGATTACTTCATACCCCTGGTCAGAATTCCCAACAAGACATCTTGACAAACCGCGATGGCAGGCGACCACAAGAGTGTAGATGCCTCGATTTTCATTGGATAATCGCCTCAATTTACTGACTAGAAATCCCGTATCACCCCCCTCGGAGCGGGTCTCAACGTCCGTATCATATCAGTTAGGAACTGCGCATACGTGACTATGCACCATGACAACAAAATCGAAAATCCGGCGTACATTTTTGACCGTCCGTAAATCACTGCTCTATTTGGCGATTTTTTTTTTGCAATGTTGAACCCGAGTGGATGTGTGGAACACGATTCAGGCATACACGCCTCACATATACTAAAAGACTTCCGGAAAAATCTGGGGGGGGTTCTGGGGGATGAGCCTATTGGCGATCAGACCAGGGCCCTTTAATTTTACCCGTTTTTCCTATATTCTCAAAATGCTTTTTTTAAATGTGTGAAGTGGCATCAATGATGGA
>JAMKCH010038578.1:0-14752 GCA_023653785.1 Ophioderma brevispina | reverse complement strand
ATACACTCTAGTAATATTACCATTTCTTCTTTGTCACACCAGACAAAAGAGAGGATGTAAAAAGCAGATGTATTGAATTGGTCCCGAAAACTCAAACCAAGCATAAGACAATTAGCGGAAGTCTATGCAGCTAGTTGCATCTTTCCCGGCAGTGTCAATATGGGAAACTGCATTAACCGTTCTTGAACTTATGTGCTGTCAAGGCAAAGAAGCCGCGAAAAACCCTCTTTTTTTGCGATTAACAAGGTGACCTAATTTGAATGAACAAAGTGCATCATATATCAAAATGAAGCTTGAAAATCTCAGGAATCCGAAAGTGCATGATGCAAAAAATATAAACATGTCAAGTTGAGTTATGAGGGGGGAAAGGACCCCCCCTATGAAAATCAACCAATCAATGAAATTGACAACTGTGTGGTCATCTACTACATAGTACTTCCAATGCTTTGCATTACAAGCTGTGTTTGGATATGTCACTTATCATGTTTTTATGGTGGTAAGCACCATTATTAGGTTCAATAATAAGTAATGTAGATCACCGAAATTAGAAAAATACCTTCTATCCATAGTGATATGGCTGCAGCCTCTGACTTATTTTATCCAGGATTAAAATGCTTAACTTCTTATTGTAAAGTGATCTCAAGAATTCCATTCATCAGTTCATAATATCTGCACAAACTTAAGCTAAAATGATCCACTACCTGGGGGGGGGGGTAAAGTATGCATCAAAGTTGGGGGTTAGTGAAACTTCTATACATCAGTGTGTCAAGTTTTGATAGAATTAAAGTAAATCATCACAATACAATGCTAGATTAGTTTATAATTATTTTCTCTCATATATTTCACTTACATGCAGTAGCATAAGAAGGCCGGGGGGGGGGGGGGTGTTTGACAGGACGAAAGAGCTTGAAAATCTTTTTTTGCTTGCCTGCCAGGAAATTTTCACTTTTAAGAAACCAGAAAAATCTGCCTAAAAACACATCCACCGGGAATTCAGATCAAAATCAGGAAATTACCCCTTCTGACAAGTGACACCTGTTACACCCCCTACTATTGTCCCTTGTGAAAAATACAGAAAGTAACCAAACAAAATCAAAGCAAAAGCAACAAATAACTCCATTAAACTTGCATAAACTAACCAAGTAATATACTTATATTGCGAGGGTGCACGTTCAATATGACCTCACAGAAGTAAACCTATGGGGGATTGAATGTTGGTACTTTTTTGGCACCACTGATAGAAGATACTTAAACTATTTCATTGATACAAAGGTTGCAATCATAGAAGTTTGGGCCATGTTACCCCCCCATTAGATAGTCTGGTTTAACACAAAGAGTAAAAGCAATAATATGGTACGGGATACGGGGATGTGCGGCCCGAGAAGGGTATCATTTTCAACCGTTTGGTATAATGAAGGTCTCTTTTTCTTGGTAATAAGCAAGGGTTTCATTTCTGTTCAAGTATATTTGACAGGGCATCAGGTACGAAAATGCTAGAACCAATGTGAAAAATGGTGCTGCCAAATGGCTCAAAATACATTGAACAGTTAGTTTTCTCCTCCGCTTCTGCGGCATATCCCGCCCCAAATCCTCCACCATAAATAAATCTTTTTCGAATTTGTTGGCATACCCTATCTCCAGTGAAGGTACTATATACCTTCCCCCCCCCACCTTTTTGTTGCTCTTTCTCTTAAATGACAGAAATGATGAGGAAAAGATTACCCCGCCCAGAAGCTTTTTAAACGAAAGCTTTTGGCCATTTTAAAATGAAATATTTTCTACCCATCCTTAAACCTGCTTTGGTGGAGGTTTTGGGGCGAATCCGCAGAAGTTGAGAGAAAACTAACTGTTTTTAAATGTATTTTAATGGTACCTTATTTTGGCCAGTATGGCTCTACAATTTTATCTTTATATAAAACTAGTCAATTGTCATTATTTAGATCGAGAATACCTCATGAAAATCCGTCTTCCTACCTTCATCATAGCGCCAAAATTGGATTTTCGCCTAATTTTGTGAAAATGCCAATTTTAAAACTGATTCCCGTGGACTTTGTTGACTTCATTGTGCTGCCGAAACTTGGTATGTTGGTACTTATTTTGGGAAAAAGAGGAATATAACTATCCCCTGTTATCAAAATCATAAGCAAATCGGATGCTTTATAACGACCCCCCGCGAGGTGGTCCCGAACCGCCCCCCCCCCCATTCCCACCCCGAAAACCGTGTTATAAAAGTCTTGGTATATAAACGAAGGTTCAAGTGTTACAGAGCTTTTGAACAGGCCTATAAATTTTCTGAACTAGTAAGATTTCTTATAAGAAGCTTGTGCTGCAGACCGATAGGCCCCTAAAGAAACTGGGCCATGAAGAATGAGGCAATTATGGGGTAAAATATTTCTTCAGAAAAAGAAGATTGCGCCGCAGCCTAATTTACTGAACTAATCATTTCTTAGCTAAACGTATTGTGCCGCAGGCCTATAAATTTATTGAAATAATTTTTTCTCAAATATAAGCTTACGACGCAGGCTCATAGATTTATTGAGGGGCTATAAATAAATTTATAGGTCGCAGAGAGGCCTATAAATTATTGGTGTTGGCTTAAAATTTTTCTGAACCAACCATTTCTTACTTAATTAAGATGGGTACGCCGGCGCCGGAGGTCAATTAAAAACAATAGTCATTTCATAGCGGTTGCGGCAGCAATTCTATTTAGTGAACTAGTTAAAAAAGGATAAGGGTAATTGCTGTCGCAGGCCGACCGATAGGCCTGAAAGAAGGCAGGGCTTTAAGAATGAGTTGGGGGGGAAAGGGAAAATATGGATTAAATAAAACTATTTCTTGAAGGAATAAGGGAAATAACTGAGGGGTAAATCATTTATATAGCAGATTGCGCCTCCGGCGACAGGCTCAGGATAGTTTTACTGAATAAAGCGCAAAACTTGATGGGCGCACAACACTAAAATCACTCCACGTTTGGGGAATGGTAGGTAGTTTCCGGTAAAAAAAAAAAAAACATGTGTGAGAATATTTTGCAGTCCTTTGGGGTCCGGTTCCAGTGAGGGTGGTATATTATAATAAAAGTGAAAGAGTATAAGCTTGATCATCGCTGAGATTATCACAATTGAAATTCGATTCTGTGTAGAAACGTAGGCCATCGACTTCCGGCCCTGGTCGCAAGCGGCTATCTCTCTATGAGGCGTGGCACGTCGGCTCTAAAATAGTGGGTGGCGCTGTTCATATTGCCATTTTCTTAAAAATCGATACTAGAATGTGATAAAAAATTGCAAATCTGTGAAAGTTTCCAGTTGTGTTTTATAGGAAATGGTATCAAAACATTCAAAATATTGTCACGCGGGGGCAAAATCAGAGGGCGTGATGTGGTACTTTTACGTGTATTTCAATGGAGCGTTTTTAGTGGTGTGAGCCCTTTGAAGCGCTATTCGGGAACTGCAATTTTCACTATTACCTATTTGCGATTCGAGTCTGAACAAACCTCCGATTTCTTTAAATTTGTGTGAGATTTTAAATATTAAAAAAAAAAAAAAAAAAAAAAAAAAAAAAACAAATCAATTGTTTAACGGTTATCAAAAGTAATCGCTCGAAGAAGAGGTGGCTCAATTGAAAATGGTCGTCGTCGATTTATGCGTGTTTCGCTATGGACTGCAATTTGGCTCAAATCCTGGTTGAGTACGGATTGTTGCCACCTCGCGCGAATCAAATGGTACCATTGAAATTCAATATAATGGGCGTGTGTATGTTTATGACTAAAAAGACTAACTGAATAGATAATTATCTAGTCTCCGTCGCTTTGTTTCTAGTTTTAAGGGAAGCGGAATGTCAAAACCCCGTTTCCTTCTTTTGTGACCCAAAAAGCGTTTCTCTGTGTGCGTAGAGTTTTAACATTGTAATTTTAATATTCAAAATAATAATTATAAGGTGTAATAATATAAAATGTCCTAAGGGACAGAAAATAACATGGTAGGTTTTATTGACTTATAAAAATGTTAAGAAGAAGAAAAAAAAAGGAGAAAAAAAGGACACATCAAAGATGCGAATATACTATTTTCAAACCCTACCCCTTTTATTTGAACGGCGTAATTCCTGTCATTTTCATGCGCTTATAGTATTTTGACAGCCGATTGGGGGGGGGTTGTCGTGGAAAATATAAGCATATCCATTACCATGTGATGTGCTCAAAATGTATTTATTACATGACTTGAAGACAATTCAAAGGTGTTTGAATCTACCAAATCATACTTGGTTCCACAAATAAACGTGTTTTTTGTGTTTTAACTGTTGTATTCTTTGGAAACGCGGTAAGGTAAAGGAGTGCCAAAATGCACGAAAATGGGATATTTTAGAATAATATTAAATTCAATTGGAGACAATAACTCCCGTTTCATGTGGAGTGGGGAAGCAAAAAATGAAAATTTTCTTAAAAGGTACAGATTTGTAAAACTTAAGAAAAAAAAAAAAATCAAAAAACAATGTTTTCAAGTTGGGTTCAAAGGGCGCACAACACTAAATCAACCCAAGTTTGGGGGAATGGTAGGTAGTCCGGTAAAAAAAACCAAAACATGTGTTGAGTATTTGCAGTCCGTGGGGACCGGTTTCCAGTGAGGGTGTTATATATTATTAATAAAAGTTGGAAAGAGTATAGTTGATATCGCTGAGATTATCACAAATTTTGAAATTCGATTCTGTGCTGAGAAAGTAGGCCCTTTATTCCTGCCATCTCATACCCTTTTTTTTTTCCCTAGCTCATTTTCTTCTTCCCCACTCTTTCAACTTTCCCATTACTGTTGTTCTCTCTCTCATGCACCGGATTCTAAGCTTTCTTATTTCCTTTCTTCTTATACTCTACGCCCTCCTCCAGAATCACTAATTTTCTCGCTCTCTTCTTTCTCGACTTCCGGCCCTGGTCGAAAGCGGCTAGGAGGCGTGCACGTCGTCTCTACTAGTGGTGGCGCTGTTCCTATGCCCTTTTCTTAAATCTATACCTAGAATTGTATCAAAAATTGTCAATTCTTTAAAGTTCAGTTGTGTTTTTCTATAGGGAAATGTATCAAAACACAATATTGTCACGCGCGGGTTGCAAATCAGAGGGCGCGATGTGGTACTTTACGTGTAATTTTCAATGGAGCGTTTATTTTTGTGGTGTGCGCCCTTATACCATAGTCACCCCGTCGCCTCTCCTCCTTAATTAAGGGTTAGAAAAAGTCCAGTAATCTAACCCTAATCCTAGACCATAAACCCTTACCCATCGGCGCAACCAGAATTTGCAAATGGGGGGGGGGCAGATATAAAGTTTATTTTCCCCGGTTGCAAATGACCCCCCTCCCACATCACCCCCCTCCCATACACACACACACACACCCACACCCACACCCCCACCACACACATCCACACACACACACAATCACAATGCTCCTTGCATGACAACTTTGATCAACTTGCCACATCACTGTGTTTTTCTCATTTGTGACAGCCCCAATCTCAAAACATCATTGAGTGGGGGTAAGATTTGGGTGGCGGGAAGAAGGATATTTTATTCAACTTTATAGAATGTTTCAAGTGCAAAATTGTGTAAAAATAATGTTAAGTGGGACCAACGCCCAGATTTGTGATAAATGTATCAACATGTTATTCAAAGTTTTCATACTGAAAATAGGGGGGGGGACCTTTGTCCCCCATAATAATTTTGTACACAATTTTTAATTTTGGGCATCATGCCTTTTCCTGACTCCTGGGACCTATAGCTACAGTTTGATATCTGACAACCTATGTTCAAATTAGGTCACCACCTATACGAACAATTGTGCATCTGCTGCATCACTATTACTAAAATTTTGCCTGAGAGACAGTCACGGAACTTTTGAGGAGAAAACTCTTTTGGGGGAAGGTGCAAGAAATGACCTAGCCTGGTGGCTTTCCAACAATCGACAAGGAAACTACTCTGGCCAAAATACAACCAAGTTCAAATATTCAGATAGAGAGCGATGCTAGTGGCCTAGGATGTGGTAACCAATGGGATAGAACAAATAGTGGTTGGAAGACATATGATCAGAAATTGTTTGCAAACCATGGAATTAATCCATGATTGTTAGCACAGCATTTTTAATGTAAAAGCATTCTGTAAACCATGCTAGCAATGAACTGTACATATTAAATGTTGATACTCAAACAGCAAGTGGCATATAATCAATACCAGGGGGGTACAAATCTTAAATATGCAATACATGTAGCAGAGAATTGGTTGGCAATGGTGTATGAATCATAACTTCTGGAGATCGGCCATCATATTTACCAGGGAAAGATAACATTATTGCAGATCAAAGATCTCGCAAATTTCAAGATCAAACCGAGTGGATGCTGGAAAGGGAAGTTTTCATGATCTGTGTATATGGTAGTCAACCTGAATATATCTGTTTGCATCTAGACTGAATAATCAGGTGACACATATACATATCATGAAACCCTGATCCAGATGCCGTAGCTACTGATGCTTTTACTGTAAATTGGGGAAATTCCTATTCTTCTTTTATGCATTTCTTCCCCCATTCTGTTTGATCACAGGCATGCCTCCAAAAATTGACTGGACCAAAGATGAAGGAATAATGGTTGTAACCCGATGGCCACACAGCCATGTTTTGGCAAAATTATTACACATGCTTGATTTCTTGAGGGCCAATCTCCTTGCCACGGTGTAATGATCACTGCCTTTTAACAGGGTAACTCATCCACTTCATGAAAAATTGGGCCGCCTCCTTCTGTCTCGGTGTGGCAGATTATCAGAAATCCTTTGAGAAGCAGGGATTTTCCGGAGAATCGATGTCCATCATTGAAAAATCCTGGAGGGACTCTACTTCAAACATATAATGTCTAACATTATATGCGATGGATTACTTTGTCACAACAGAGTCGCACTAGTCCATGCAAGCGGGATGTAGCGCCAGTCTTGTCTTTCCTAACGGAACAATATGTTCAATACAATAACATACCTAGTTACATGCCATGACACTGCAAAGTGCCCTACTCCTACTTTAGCATTTGCCAAAGGCACACAATCGGTGACATTCAGTCATATTTAGTCAGATTTTAAAAGCATTTTCAAAGCCGTCCAACCTTGCACTAATATGCAAGTCTGGGATGTCTCCATTGTTGTTAGCTTATTGAAAGCGTTATCCCCAAACAACCAAATTGGGTTTACGGAGACTTAACATAAAACTAACTAGCTGGATGGCATTGACCACAGGTCAGAGATCACAGAACCCTACACCACAAGTTAAAATTATTTACAGATTATTTCAATAAGGATTTCAATTGTGTTTTACTGTGGCAGATTTACTAAGCATTCTAAACCAGGCAGGGTTGAATGAAAATTTGAGTTGAAAGGTGCAACAGATTTTGAGGCACACAAATTGTGTCACTACATATTTCCATATAGATTATACTCATAGACTTCTTAACCTTGTTTTAGCTACGAAATGTCTTAGAGAGAGGAAAAGGGCGATTTTTGAATTTGCTTATCTTTCCACTATCAATATAAGCTGACTTTTGTATTTGCTCCTATACGAAATTAGAAATTTCACAATTTTTTCTACCAAATAACCATTTCTTACTTACTCCTTCAGGTGGGGATTTTTGTGATGGAAAGCTTTTACATCCAAGGTGCAAAATCAGTAATTTCGATTTTTTTCGTGGGACCTGATTGGTGCAATCTCCGTGCAGCACCTTTAAATCTTCCTCCAGCCTTATCACGTTTGTGTGTGTTACAGCTACGCACTACAATTTCATGTGACCAAAAGTATCAAGAAAGGGGAGCACAGTTGTTGATTAGCTTCAGGAAACCGCATAGCAAAGTGACCAAAGACAGTCTCTATCTGGTTTGAAGCGTACTATGGAAGCAGCTGGGGTGTACACCATCCTGTACAAGTCAATTCTACAAGAGCATCGTCTTTCCTGCAGGAACGCAAAAAGTGACCATCACGTATATTGCTTGCTGCATGGTGGTCAAGGAAAAAACATTTCAGCATCGATTATCAATAAAGCCATGCAAAGGAAAGTCCCCTTTGCTAATGTCAGTTTTTGGATTCATAGAGCAGGGGAAAATCACTAAATCTAGCAAAACCATCTTTTGTGAAACCTGTATGTGTACAGTAGGTGTAGTCTGATGACATCATATCTAGCATATAGTATATAATTTTTAGTAACATTCATTGATTGAAGACAGTGACATGGTTGTTGTTTAAATAACTTTGTTTAAATGTTGTGTTATGAGGCTATAGAGCTGCTTTAAAGGTTGCATTTAAATTACTACACTATTTCGAACTAAAATAGAAAGATTAAACAGAACGTACCTTAGTTTCGAATAATTTGATCTTTATTTTTATGAGAAATGGTAGTGGAGGAATAAAATGCCCCCCCGCCCACCCTATTCCTTCACATAGATACTGCAGCTTCAATGCTCATATAAAGAGTAACATGTATACAACAGGTGTGTTGATATTGGGTTTATATCACTGCTCTAGCCTCAGTACTTTTAAAGGTTTGATCTGCGCACTTGTTTCTAGAATCTCATTTTATTTCCCCACTACCATTTCTTCCTACAATAAGATCAAACTCGACTAAGGTAAGTTCTGTTTAATATCGTATATTCCTCCTTGTCGGTAAATCGGTAACCTCCTGTGCAGCCGCACATACCTTTGAATAGAGCGCATTTATCGTAATTTTAAGGCCCCAAAATCACGCAAAATAGGCCAGATGATACACAACACTACGACCATATCCGCGCAAGAATCAACTGTGGTACGATGCAATAAAACTGGGCACATCGCACTCCGTTCCACGATGACGCTCATGACGCGTTACACGTATCGCGTATTTGTTACTTCGGGCGTCACGTCCGGGTCATCGCTGCCACAGCGATAATCAACTCTCGTTTCTGAAGTTTCCTTTGAAGCTTGTTCCAAAAACACATGATATTATGCCCATTTTATTTATCAATATACAGCTAGTTTCTCAAATACTGCTTCAGGCAGATTTTACATTGATACAATACAATACTAGGAATAAACCATTCTTGTTAGTATTATAATTTATGTTTAAAGCAGTCCATTGACTTTAACAACCCCTCCACCTCCCGCCTCTCCTTAATACACCCTCCCACCAACCCCCTTAAACCCCCTCCCCCACCCCGCGCGATCCCCCCCCCCCTCCCCACCCTTCACACACCACCACCACCCCCTCCCCTAACACCCCACTTCAACACACCAACCACCACACCCCAACACCGAACCCCAACTCCCACATCCCAAAACACCTCGAAACGCCCCAACTCCCCAACACCCTTCAACACCCTCCTCCTCAACACTCCCCCATCCCCCCCCCAACACCCCTCTCCTTCCCCAACACCCTACTCCCTCTCACTCAACCCACCCTACCTGCTCCATTAACACAGCAATTTGCATATATCCAATGTACTTTTCAGCACTTATGCATATTTAATTAATCAATTGCAGCACGAAATGCCCTTTAGTGGCCCACATGCAATTTGACTTAACTATGATTCACACAAAAGATGTCATCTCGTCTTTCATGTAGGCAAAGGAATTTTGCCTATCCGATGTTACTGTTTCAGAGATACAACCATTTGTAACGCAGTATTGTAATTAGCTCATTTGCATACCTACGCCCATATTCCCATACTTTCAAATGCAAAAAAGAAATGCGCCCATAACAGGCTTTACATTTCATGCAGTGAAGAAATTTCATGTATCCAATGTACCGTTTAAAAAATCGCAATGCGCAGATTTTATCCTATTAATTAGCTCATTTGCAACCTAATTAACCCCAAAATACCCAAACATCTAATCAGATTGAGAACTCTTCCACCCCCTTTCTTACAAACCCAAGTTATATCCTTACAGAATCTCTACTAGATAACTTGTAAACACGCTTTTTTTTTTTCTTAATTATGCAAATTAGACATTTAATTAGCAGATTTGAATTCCAAAATGCACTTTGACCCATTAGGATTAGCATCTAAGCCGCCTATCATGCACTTTCAAATTTGCAAAAAAGATTCCACCATGATAGGCTTGCATGCAGTTAAGTATTTTCCGTATTCCGTATACCGTTTTCAAAATTATAAGCAATTACGCTGATTTTTGCATATTATTAGCTCATTTTGTCATACTTAATTTTGCCCGAATACGCCCTAAATCTAATCAGTTCGAGAACTCGCCCGCCCTCTCCCTTCCACCAAGTTTCACATCATTATACACCTTACGGAACTTCACTCCATAAAACTTGTCACAAGCCTTATGGGAAAATTTTCTAAATTATTGCAAATTAGATACTTAATTAGCATATTTTATGCCCAAATCTATCAGGTCGAGAAATCATGGACCCCCGCTTCTTTTCCACCAAAGTACATATCGTAGGCCCTTAAGAACTCTCCAGATAAATTGTACACAGGCAGTGAACACGACCGGCGGGCAGACGACAGCTGACGACAGACGAACAGTTTATTACTAAGTCTCTGCCTGACCAGATCATGCCTAGACAAAAGGTTATTTTTGTTTTGGGTAATTAATGCCCAATTGTTTCCTCCTGAATGCTAAAATTACCCTGACCAAACTACCCACCTGGGCTTATACCCGATGTGAATGTTAGCTCCTGTATTTCTTTTTTCTGTAAAAATTGGTCTGGCTATACCACCCGAAGTGGGCCTTTACCCGAGGGTTACGGTAATAAGCTACCCACTGTCACCTCATCCCCTTACTTCCGCTCGTCACAATCAGATTTTAAATCAGAACCTACAATTTTTAGACCTGAAAAATGTTTCTTTTGGGGTGTAGTGGAGTACGAGCGGTCGTCCGTAAGGAGCGAAATTCAAAGTCTCCTGCCAGAGCAGGATGAATTTTCAGTGAGTCATCGTTATTTGCTCCAATTAAAGTTTAACTTTACAAAATGTGGGCATAGTGCGTGCAAATTGCCAAATTTACATTCATTCTGCTCAAATTTGGGCTGAAATTAGTGGAAATTTCCTGAAGAAGAGGCATGAAAATACATATTTTGGTCCATATCGTCCCACTTTTTTCGAGCCAGAGTGGGCAACTTTCACCCCTCTTTCCCTGGTCCGTATGCCACTGTTTGGAGGTCCCCAATTGTGGTTGACCACACTATGGGCCATTATGATAAAAACTTCTGCTTCTATAATATCAAAACTGTCAATACAATTTAACCCCAAATTTGTGATCGGGTGTTTTTTGTTGATATGCATAATAAGAAGCAGAAAACATAAAATGAACAAATTGCACAACCTAGCACTGAGTATGAGAATAACAATGCTTCAATAGCTTATTACTTATTTCCTCATATCTAGTTTATTTTGCTCTATTACAATGAATGTTATAGGAAATGAAACATAAAATCTATGTGTGCACTTTTGTCAAACAAAAGTATGAAACCCCATTATGCCACTATACAATAAACCCAACAATATAAAAAGCTTTGGAATAATCAAATCAAAATGAAGGTCTTTTGGTATCAAGGACACAGTGATGCACCAGTTACAGCATTCGCCTCCTTGTTTGTTCAAACCCCATTAGAACAGGCATGATGTGTCCTTGACGAGGCACTTAACCTCACGGTGACTTGCCATTTGGTCTAATCACAATTGGTCTTATGGCCATTTTGTCTAATTCCAATTGGTCTAATACCATTTAGTCTAATAACCATTTAGGCTAATAACCATTTAGTCTAATAAGCCATGTAGTCTAATATTCATCTGGTCCAAAACTCGTCTAATGCCAATTGGTCTAATACCCATCTGGTCTAATATTCCATTTGGTCTAATATCCATCTGGTCTATCATCCATCTGGTCTAATATCCATTTGGATCTAATATCCATTTAGTCTAATATTCAGCTAGTCCATTATTCATTTGGTCTAATGCCCATTTAAATCAATGTTTAAGATAATTATTTTGGATTTGACATCCAAATGGATATTAGACCAAATGGGTATTATTAGACCAAATAGATATTAGACCAGGTGGACATTAGACCAAGTGGATTTTAGAGCAAATGGATATTAGACCAAATGGACATTAGACCAAATGGGTATTAGACCAGATTAAATGATAGACCAGATGGATATTTGACCAAATGGGTATTAGACCAGATGGATATTAGACCAAATGGAATATTAGACCAGATGGATATTAGACCAAATGGTGCTTGTGGTTATTAGACCAAAGGGTGGTAGACAAAATGGGCATTAGACTAGATGGGCATGGATATTAGACATTTTGGTTGTTAGATAAATTGGATGTTAGACTAAATGGTTATTAGACAATTTGGTATTAGACGATATGGGTTTAGACAAATTGAAGTTACACCAAATGTCTATTGGACCAAATAGGATTAGACCAAATGGTAATAAAACAACCTCACTTGCCTCTCCTGTCCTGCGAGTACCAGCATATGCCATACACAAACTTGCTGTGAGGGAGAGGTGGTGATGTGCCACAGGAATCTATACTACAGTAGTCTGACCCCAATGCTTCAAACTAAAGATGGAAAATCCCACCGGGTAGCTTGGCCCACAGCTTTTGACTCCAAGCACATATTGTGTCTCTTAATTTTACAACAAGTGGCGACACAAATTTGAAAACTGATAAGTAGGGACATGCAAGAGGTATTACCCCAATAAGAATCAGGAAAATCCATTTCAAGAATCTTGCAAAGATAATGATTTGTATGTTATAGCGCCCTCTATTAACCATTCTCCATAGCAATCTGCGTAAATCTAGATTTTTAAAAATATCACATTTGCCTGCAATGAAATTTCATAAAATTTGCACAGGATGTAGTTTAGAGCTGGGAGTTACCATTTAATTTCCTATCTGTGTACATGATCAGTATTTTCATTCGTGTAACCGTGTACACAGTTATAACGACTGCCGAATTTGGTGCTTCCACGCAAATGCAATTCTGACACCATAAATCGTTCGTAATCACGTTACCTGGCTTTGCATTTGACATTCGATCATATTATCATCTTGAAACATAAAATCTTTACTTTTCACTGACGGGGGGTAATTTTGGTGAAAATTTGACTTCAGCAATTAAAATAATACTGAATTTAGTACTTTTTACTGACGTATAAACATGTAGTGAATTTTCTAAACATGCAGTGACCCTTCTGTTCAGCACTAATGTAGTTAGCGGAATGTCTATTCCAAATCAGTTATTTTTTGTTTTATTCTGGTTTTGTCAAAATAAAGGACACTTTGAAACAGCTATGGTTCCAGCAAAAACCCTAACCTATCACTCACAAAAAACTCATGAGTTCTAAAAGCAAGATACGGTACATATACTTTCAAGACTTAACCATTGCTTTTTCAATTAGCATTCACAAGGCATGAAAGGCCGTATTTTTCTCATTGTCGTCCTGAAATTTCAGCTTCCAAATCCATTTCTTTCTCAAAATATAGATAAAACAAGGCGGTTCTCGAACCACAAGTGTCGCCTGGTTGCACGATCACTTGGTTTATAATAAAAATTCGGCATAGAGAGCAAAAGCACTGGAGAGAAGTGTTGTTTTGTAGCCTGAAGTGCATTTCAAAAAGGTAAAACAAGAAAAGGTTAACTGAAATATCTCAAAAATATGCAAATTAGCTAATTAAAATGCATAAATATGCAATGAATGCAGCTGAAATCAACACATAATATTGTGGCACCTCACTCTATCACCCTACCAAATTTGAAGTAAATCAGGCATAGCGAAGCATTTTTAACCAAAATATCTGAAAAAATATGCAAATAAGCTAATTAAAATTCATGAATATGCAAATGATCATGCAAATAAAGCATTCAAAAGCTACACACACCTCGCTCTGCCACCCTACCAAGTTTGAAGTAAATTGACCATAGCGTTTAGCCAGCAGAGCATTTTATAAAAGGTTAATCAAAATGTCTGAAAAATATGCAAATAAGCTAATTAAAATTCATGAATATGCAAATAATGTGCAGCCAAAAGCCACACATGATATTGTGGCACCTTACTCTATCACCCTATCAAGTTAGAAGTAAATCTGGCATAGCGTTTAGCCAGCAGAGCAGTTTAAAAAAGGTTAACCAAAAATGTCTGAAAAATATGCAAATAAGCTAATTAAAATTCATGAATATGCAAATAATGCAGCCAAAAGCTACACATGATATTGTGGCACCTTACTCTATCATCCTATCAGGTTAGAAGTAAATCGGGCATAGCGTTTAGCCAGCAGAGCATTTTAAAAAAGGTTAACCGAGTCATACGGACGGACGGACACACGGAATTTGGACTAGTATGTGCCTCCATGAACATTCGTTCAGGCGACACAAAAACTACCGTTTTAATGGTTAACCATCAATATTAGCACAGTAGTGAATCGGGCGTTGCACTCTGCATTATCGTGTCTAGCATCAAAACTGCAAGTTTGTTCCCACGGTACTTGATGGTCGGTGTGAACAGGTGTCAGGCTCTCATATCAAGTAGAGCACCCGATAGACAAAAATCGGAACAAGCACTTTTAATTAAAGCAACATCACTGAACACCTTACCTGTTTTTCTCGCCTCCTAGTTTCCCGTGCCTCTGCCTGAGCCTTCTCTCTCTGCTCCCTCTCCCATCTCTCTTTGTCCTCTTTCTTCTGATCTGTAAGATTGAAGCGACTGACCACCTTGGAGGAGTCTTCAGGACTGGAGA
>JAMKCH010038577.1:0-24291 GCA_023653785.1 Ophioderma brevispina | reverse complement strand
CTCTCTTGTATTGTATTTTACCACTTCGGTTCCTTTTCAGAAGGCTACATTAGACTAAAAAACAAAAGCATCTCTAAGATTATTTTAAAAAATTAGAGGATAATTGTATAGAAATTCCTATGCTGTAGCATCAAACTGTTCACCAATCTTTCCACCTATTTTTAAGTTACGGTTGTGAAATTTGGGCTCCGTACCTGTTGAAAAATTTAAAATGATAATAATCTTTGCATATTGTGATAAGTTGCCTGGGGAATTATTGCACATAAAACTGGGTGTAAATTACTGTTAGGATCACGTGAAGCAACTAATCATGCTGTCCGTGGTGAACTAGGAAATTTTCCCATTTTCCTAACTATGTTTATAAGTCTGAGTGCAATATTGGTGGACCTTGAATGATAAGTGCATGAAAGGCTCTACTTCTTTAGTTATTGATGCTTTAGTTAATGAAAGTAGAAAACTATGTGATTTAAATTTTACCTGGTCTTCAGGGATTAAAACGAATGTTTAGTGTTTTTTAAAAAACCTCTAATATATGGAACAAACCGAATTCATGTTTAAATCCAAAATTTCTGAAGTATAATCCTAGATCCATTAAAGTCAGTCTTCTTCATCAGGAAATTGACCATACAATCACTTCAGCCTAAACTTAGAACTTACAGTCAATTTAAAACGAGGTTAGTCTGGAAAAATACATTGTTTTGTTTAACCGGAATGCAAGTCCAATTGTGTTAAATTAGGATAAGTCACATAATCTATGATTGAGAAAGCGACGTTTATTCAATTCCAAAAGACCCCTGTGAAGTAGACTTTGACCAAAAAGTAATTCTAATACAGTTGAAAATGATTTCATTTCATCATGGAATGTGCCTTTATGATGATAATCGTCCAGAATTATTTTGATGTTATGAGGAAAAAGTTGAATATGATTAAATTTTATTTATTGGGATAGTTTAATGTAAATCATGAGTGCTAAATATTATGATATACTCAAACAATATAATATTTTGTAACAAAAGGTTTTCAGCTTGTTTTGTAATGTCTATAATCCTGTATAACATAATGTATGGATCTGTATTGTATTTTTGACCTTAACCTTGTGTTGTAGGTTGAATGTTAAATAAAACAATCATCAATGTTATACGAGGCAAATCAACGCATTCTTTAAATCGGCGACGCGAAGCTTCACCTTTTTAACAAAAAGCGAGCCTGCGGAAAGCGCCGTGATGAAGCTCAACCTGTCATAGAAAACGCGATGCAGCAGTAGAAGCTGGCAAGCTCCTATAGGTGACTCCGGAGGACCTCGGCAAAAATGTAAACAAACAGCGGTTAGCCAATAATAATAATAATAATAATGGGGATTCGAAATAATAATAGTAATAAACCGTATCACAAAGTTAAAATACGCCAGATAGTAGATAGTCTTCAATTTGTACATTTTGTTATCAGATATATTATTTTTGGGGCAATGTTGTGACCACATTAAGGTCATAATTCAAATAATGCAACGGAAAATGTTTGTATTGGTTTTACATCCTGCATTTTTTTTTTCCAATTTGAAGTGGCAAAACCATATTACTGCGCTTATAATCTTTCATATTTATTATGTTTCTAAAAAGGCGTCATCACGGAGTACTATATACGATTTTGCAGCGTGGCCAAGCGGCGGCGGCGCAATGCTTTACCGTTCCCACAATTGATACATCCATTTCCCATATGCACGATGTTCAGATATTCATTTATTTTGGTGCATCTTTGTGACACATTAAAGTCATAATGTCAAATAATGTCAACTGAAATAGTTTTTATTTGTACGATCTGCAGTTTTTTTTCAATTTGCAAGTGCAACAATCATTACATGCGCTTTATAAGTCTCAATATTATTATTATTGTTTTCAAGGAAGGACGTCATCCCTGAGTCACCTATATCGATGCAGGCAGGGCAGCGGAGGCGGCGCGATGCTCTACCTTCTCATCATGCACTTTATGGGTAACAATTGCACAGTACCTTTTTATCATGCATAAGGGCATTTGCGCGATCATTGGTAGTTATCCCATCCTGCACTATGTAATCTGCATTTTTTTAAACGGGGGCCCCTTTTTCCCATCATACCAATTTTCAAGGAAAATGACGTCATCTCGGCGTCACCTATATATCGATGCAGCCGTGGCGGCGGCGGCGCGATGCTCTACCTTCTCATCATGCAAGATCATGCAACTTAGTGGTCAAAAGTTGGTATCAGAAGAAAGCTACTCTTTTACCTTGTGCATCCTTAGGGCTTAAAGGAGAACCGTACAAAGAATAACCTTATACCAATATACCTAATAAACCAATAATTATTTAACCAACCTATCGAGTGGTTTCATGAAAACGGAATTATACTAACCATAAAAGAATTAAAACATTTGGTCTGACCATGCGGCGATTTGAATTTCGCGCTAGTGTGTATATAGGAATATTATATATGTGTTTTAAGGCGCTACTGACTGCATAGTAGTGTCATACAAACTTCCCCCACGTGACGCTTTCATAATGTACAATTTCCTATGGCATGTATGACGCAAACGTGCCGACTATATCGCGTAACACGTTATACAATAGTGCGAGAATTTAAATAGCGCATGTTCAGACTAGATGTTTTTAATTCAGTGTTAGGTTAATATAATTCCGTTTACGATGAAACCACTCGATATATGGTCAATTATTATTTTATCGAGTAATATTGTATATTATTATGCATCTGTGGTGCAATCCACAGTGCGAGTTAGCGCGTAACCGCCCACACTGCACAATACCGGCAAAAATATTGGGCATTCGATTCGGTCATGCAACTCGGCAAGCAATACTCTGTTTGTGATTAGTTTTTAAGCCATTTGAAAACTATTTTTGCAAGTCAGGTTCCTCTTTTGCATAAAGATAAATATTGGATGGCTTTTTCGGCTGATAACAGAAACTATCGCCCTCGCCCAAGAAAAATATCAGGCTCGTCTGCGACCGCCCGATATTTGATCAGCTCGGGCTTATTGTTCTGTTTTATCACCTCAGCCATCCAATATTAATATAAATAGTATCGTTGTGCGAAAATGATGTTTTGGTTTGGATGTTTATTTAGCGAAAATATGGCCCCATTTTGGTCGACCAATATTATTTTACAGTACTCTTTGGGGGATAAAAATCACTTTTTAGCCCTCACTTAAAACGGGGTTGAAATATCTGTGCTAAACTTTACAGATGGTTTTTTGGTATGAGCCCATCTATCAAGATGGACAATTAATAAGACTTAAATCGGGTCAAATCCCCTTTGTTATCATTTTTCAAGAAATGACGTCATCGCCGGAGTCACCTATATCTATGCACCCGTGGCTGCGGCGTGCGCGATGCTTCCTAAAACCGTTTCCCATCATGCATTTATTGGTTAACCATTGGAGAGTGTTCCCATTTTCCCACCATCATATTATTGAACAATTGTTTAAATAATTACTATACATTATTTTTTCTCAACCAACAAGGGTGAAGATTAGTCTTGTTTTCTTTAAAAGGATTTTCTATGTAAACAAACATTAAATGCAACCCAACACCTGCTCTTTAATTTTGTATCTTTTCAAAACCACTTCTCATCATACAAACAACTAGGTTTAAGATGACGACCTTCTTTTAAAAGGGGGATGGGCCTAATTTAAGTATTTATCCTTCTTAACACAAGGAACCTAACCAGACTCTATCATTTAACACAAACGAGGGTGAAGATGAGTCGATCTTTAAAAGGGAAGGTTCCGATTTAAGTATCTTCTTGATCACAATTGAAGACGAACATAACTCTATAATTTAACAGGTTTTCTCTTTTTAATCATTTTCTTACACCTACCTCTACCATTTAACGAATTGTCCAACCAACAAGGGTGAAGATAGGTCTTCTTTAAGGGGAAGATCAGATTTAAGTATATATAACTTCTTAACGCAATTGATGACGGTACCACCAAAACTCTTTCATTTAAGATGTTGTTCTAACATAACTTAGTATTCTCAAATGGAGTACATTTTCGCGCCGCTTAAAACTTCCAATCAAACAGACCTTGGACAGTATCCATTTCCCACCATCAATCTTATTTACATGTTTTAAAATAACTACATTAACATAATTTTTCTCTCAACAACAAGGGTGAAGATATTCTTCTTAATGATTTTCACCGTAAACAAACATTAAACACAGCACGACAAGAACTCATCTTTCTTTGAATCTTTTTAACACATACTCTATTATTTAACCATATCAACAAACAACTAGGGTGTAAGGGAGTCGTTCTTTAATGGGGTGGCACAAACCACTTGGGTGAAGATGAGTTTTGTTTCTTCAAGTGCCGGGGGCCCGATTTTAGTATTTTATCCGCTAGCGCAATGACGAACACAGACTTTATTCATTTCAACATGTCAACAAATTAAGGGTGAAGATGTCCCCTTCTTTAAAGGGGAAGGTCCGATTTCAGTATAATAATAATAGCGGGATATATTGCGCTTTTTACCTGAGAGTTTTCACATCAACCCTGGCCATTATCATTACGCTGCCATCATGAAAATCGTCAGATATGTTCGCTTCATTAAGGTTTGCTGCCAGGCAGGCAACTAGCGCCTGCCTATCAGCCCTAATTGTGATATTCCCTCTTATACCACTCCTGGTGGAGAGAGGCAAAGCGATTGTGCACAACAAATTGGTCGAAGTGGGACTCGATCCCACGACTTTCAGATCACGAGCCGTCGTCCGTCGCCACTGGCCCACACGTGCTCTCCGAATATAAACTTCTTAACGCGAATTGAGATTTTTGCATTGTTTTGTCTAAATTTTCCCAAACCAAAAGAAGGGTGAAGATAATCGTTTTTTTAAAAGATATCCTTCTTAATTATAAAGCCTATGTTTAAATTTAAGAGCAAACACAATAAAAAAAAGGGGCCCTCTTTGATATTTGTAATCTAAACTTAATAAACTAATACAGACTCTAATATTTACATGTTTTTCTTAAATACACAGTAACATTTCTTAACCAAACAGGGTGACGATGAGTCGTTCTTTAAACTAAAAACTCTTAACCTTTACATGTTTTTTGTATTTTTTTGCTTCTCATTCTAAAAAAAGGGAGTTGAGTCGTTCTTTAAATTACCTTCTTAATGTAAAATCCTATGTTTTGTTTTAAATTAAGAGCAACCCAAAAAACCTATGTTTTAATTTAAGAAGAAGACACAAGCTCTTTGATATTGTTAATCCAAATGATTTTATCCTTCTTAACGCAATAAACGGAATGCAGACTCTAATCCTCTAAACATGGTTTCTAAATAACATATTTTCTCACAAACAATGTTGAAGATGATTCGTTTCTTTAAAGGAGTGGGCCCGATTTAAGATTAGCAATTTCTCCTCTGGGATTGAATTGCTTTCACCTTCACACCCCATCTGTCAAGTTTTTTTCGCGCCCGTTATATTTCAAATGTCAATCCGTTCAGATGAGTTACTGTGTAAAATTAATATTGTATCGCCAAAATGGTACTTTTTCCCGCTCGGGGGTAACCTCCAAACCAAACATCCTTTCGCCTTATATTTCACAGGGTGACATGATAAAAAAAACCCTTATCATTAACCGGATTTTTTAAAAAAATACATAACATATTTTCTCACAAACAAGGGTGAAGATGCCGTCGTTCTTAAAGGGTAAAGTTCACCTTTTTAGTATATAAAACTTCTTAACCGCAATTAATGACGAACCAAACTCTTATCATATTTACTCCAAATCAAACAATAAGTTCATTTTATTCATTTAAGCCTTCTTAACGCACGCATTGACGAAAACAACTCTAGCCATTTACATATTTTTTCTCAACAAACCTAGGGTGAAAGATAATTCGTTCTTTAAAAAAGGGGGGCCCGATTAAGCATTTATTCTTACACAATGAACGAAACCAGACTCTATCACAATTTAACATTTCCACAAACAAGGGTGAAGGTGATGCCCGATTTGATAAAATGTTTTAATCAAACAAGGGTGAGATGTGTCATTCTTTAAAGGGGATGTCCTATTTAGTAATAAAAATTTTAAGCGTAATTGATGATGGACACATACTCTTATCATTTAACATTGTTGTCTAATACCATATTTTTCTCAACCAAAAAAATAACGTAATTAACGTTTTTTTCTATGTAAGCCAAACTAAACAAACATTATTTTTCTCACCACAAGGGCGAAGAATGTTGTCGTTCTTTAAATACAACTCTTTAACAGAAAACATGTTTTGGTAAACGCAATAATGTGTTTTTGCTAACGTAAACAAACATTAATTTCCCACAACACCATGCCCTTTGAATCTTTTAAATCATGTCACACACTAAGTCAAGTATAATCAGTTTTTTATCCTTATGCAATTGACCGAAAACAACTCTAATCGTTAACCAGGTTTGTCTAAATTTTCTCAAACAAACTAGGGTGAAGATGATCGTTCTTTAAAGGGTGGCCCGATTAAGTTATTTACCCTTTTTTAAACAATAAACGCAATGAAACGAACCCAGACTCTATAATAATAATAATAATATTCCATTTGAGTACAATTAAAAGCATGAGGCAAAAAAGTAACTCGGATAGGAAAATTGGGCTACACAGCCCAAAACACAATGATGTGGATTTCTTTCCTGTGGCAAAATAAAGAATTACATTCATACACCAATATGCAGCAAATCTTGCAGATGATTTACATTCAACAACAAGGGTGAACATGATTCTGTTCTTTAAAGGGGAAGCCCAATTAAAGATATAAAATTTTTTATTTTAATCTTCATTGAAATTGCTTTCAACCCTAAATTTTTTCTCAAATGGGGTAACTTTTCGCTCATAACTTCCAATCAAATATTCATTACTAATCAGTTATCCTTCTACACCTTCTTAAACAAACGAACTTAACACGCAATTGACGAAAACAAACTCTAGTCATTTAAAAAAAATTGGTGGTTTCTAAATAACATATTTTCTCACAAACTAAGGTGAAGATGGTCGTTCTTTAAAGTGGGGTGGCTTCGGTTTTAAGAATTTCTATCCTTCTTAACCCGCAATGCATGAACAACAAACTTATATTCATACGTACCCAAAACTCTTATCATTGAAGATTATAACTCTATCAAACATTCTGACTATCAATTTGTCTTAATAGTATTCATATAACAGTGAGTTGAACGTTACTACTTTGAGGCTTGAGCGTCCGTGTTTGATACGAGGGAAAAAAGTCTTGTACTCCTTATGTATACATGAAGGGCGAGATTATGGATCGATTCACATATATGCTGATTCTTCTGCCTCCTCTCCCTCTCCCACTATCCACAGCGCAGCCGACCCCCTCCCGCTGAGCTATTTTTATGATCCCATTGTTCAAATAAGAGGCTCTACAACAGACTTAGTTGGCGTCTGTTGGAATTTGATTCGGGTTTAATTAACGTTTTAAAACAAAATATGTGAACCAGTTTAGAAGTTTGTCTGTTGAAAACGGTTTCGTCGGGTGTATAAAAGGAACCATTTTTAGAAAAAAATTCCTCACGGTCATCGATTTTCTTGGGAAATGCGTAAGTAAAATGTTCTGTGTTTTGAATGCAAGCAGTTGCGTGACCTGATTTGACGGAATCATGCACAGTGGGACTTGGGAAGACTTTGCTGGCTGCTGTGCAACTAATCGACCCGCTGCCAAAACTTTCCTCGGTGGCACGATTGTTTGAATCTTACTATAAATAATATTTTTCTAAACAAACAAGGGTGAGATTAGTCGGTTCTTTAAAGGAATTTCACCGTATAAAACAAACATTAAACCTCACACACGAACACTGCTTCTTTGGATCTTTAAGCATTTCAACAATACTCCATCATTTAACATGTCAACAACCAACTAGGGTGACTGAAGATGAGTCATTCTTTAAAATGGGTGGACCGATTTAACACTTAAGTGCCCGGGTGGGGGGATCCCTATGGACCCCCCAAAATTTGTTTTTTGCGCTGGCCGCTTATTTAACAATTTTTTCCAAATAACATATTTTCTCAATGGAGTACTTTTCCGTTCGCTCAATACTTCCACATCAAACCCTTAACCCCAGATTCCACAGGGCACATCACTATTAGTTAACATGTTTTTTAAAATACTACCAGTAAAACATATCCAACCTTATTAAACGAATTGATGACGAACACAAACTGCTTTATCATTTTTAACAGGTTTTTCTCTTTCTAAATAACATATTTTTCTCAACCAAATAATAACGTAATTAACGTGTTTTCTACATTAACATGTAACAAACCTACATATTTTCTTCTCAACCAACAAGGGTGAAGATGATGGGGCGTTCTTAAATTCAACTCTTAACATTTAACATTTTTCGTTGGCTAGTTAGTTCTAAAACTTTCCGACGGTCGCGACGCCCGGCCCGCCTGCCAGCTGCTGCCAACACTTGAGCTTCAAATTAGCCCCCAAACCCGATTCAACCAACAGATCAGCTTTCCGGTGCCGCCGCTGCCACTGATGCAAACCCGAGCTTGAATTAATACATAGCACTAAAACTTTGTTTTATTTATTACTCTATTCATATTTACTTTATTTACTTTTATTATTTCTAAGACTTTATTTCTAAAACGCAAATTACCATTTTTCTAAATACGTATATTCTTCGTAAGCAAAACTTAACCTATTTCTTCTTCACCAAAGGGTTAAGTTCTGTCATTCTTTATACAACTCTTAACATTTAACAATGTTTTCGTTGGTTAGTTATTTCTAAAACTTCGCAACTCGGTAGCGTACGAGCCGCCGCTGCCAGCGTCTGCAACCCTGAGCTTCAAATTACACCCCACCCCGATTTCACCAACAGAAAGTCTTTACGGCGCCGCCGCTGCCAACTTGCTGGCTGCAACACCCACTGAAATTCGTGCAGCCAAATATTTTGTATTTTTTAATATTTATATATTTTTAATTTATACATTTATATTTATTATATATTTTTTTATACCATTTATTATTTATATATTTATTTATATATTTATTTCTTATTTGATGTATTTTCAAACACTTCGTCGACGGCCGCCGCTGCCATCGGCGCAACCATAGCTTCACATTTAGACCCCAAACCCCGATTTCACCTTCACCCATTTAAAGTGGCCGGAGGAGATTTTTTTTTTAGGATACTAATTCCTCTCAATATCATGGAATCGGGGGTAGACCACCTACTACCGAGACCGTTTTCGAATGCTTATTGACAAACAGTACAAAAGAAAAACTGTCAAACTTGTTGGGAACTTGGCCTGCTATCGTAATCGTTCCCCATAGAAAACCATGCTTTGACTTTCGGCGTGGCACGACAGAAATTACTAAATCATCATCTTACTATATAAAGAGGTCGTTTTCAGCTTATTTCTTCAGGTTTAAATCTAATACATATTTTGGTAAGCATTCAAATAATGCAAATAACTTGGGTGTTTCTACAAAAATGGGGGCGCTTTCTTTTCCTTTCTGGAAAACTCCCCTCAGTCTCTTTAGTCCCCGCGCGTCGCCGCCGCTGCCAGTTGCTGCAACTCAGAGCTTCGCGGCGTCCGCCGCAGCCCACGTGTTTTTAAAAGGTGAAAGTGTTCGCCGGACGCGACGGGCCGCCGCGGGCCCAGTTGGCTGCAACCCAAAGCTTCGAGGCGCCGCCGCAACACCTTTTTTTAAAAGGTGAAGCTTCGCGACGCCGCCCGTGCCAGTGGCTGTAACCCCAGAGCTCCGCGGGCGCCCGCCTCATCCACCTTTTTAAAAGCGTGAATCTTTGCGACGACGCCGCGCCCAGTTCGCTACAACCCCGACTTAACATTTTCCAAAGTAGCATACTTTCTATATGCAGATTTTTTCAACCATAACTGCAGCCGCAGAACAATGACTCCAGATCTTAGCTTTTTTATGACAATGTAATACGGGTAAAAATAACACATTCTAAAGTAGATAATTTCCATATTTCTTCTTGATACACACACGTCAAAAGTTACGACGACGCTATACTCAATCTGACAAAAAAAAGTAAATATAACAGAGTTTTACGCTATTTTTCTTTATTTTTTCAAAACTCTCGTAACTACATGTGGCGGGTTTTCCCCAGATCACCTCACATTTCTTCTGTGATCCCCGGCCTCCGCCGCAGCTCCGATTTTTAAAAAGTCAATCTTCGCGGCGCCGCAAAAATGGTAGGGATTCTAAAGGTACTCAAAAAGAACCTTCTCCAGGTATTGTGTGCCTTTGTTTTTACGAGCGAGGATAATGAAACAATTTTATTAACTCTCTCACTCCGAATATTAGCTAATATTTGCGAATCCGTTTTTCTTCGTCGAAGCTTATTCATTTTACAACTGCTAACGGTTATTGTATCCGGAAGTGCTTCTACCGTCCATCGAGTAAAGCCCAAATAAAAGGTTCATCACGGTGAAAGTTCCTTTTCTAACTCTAGGTTTTGACTGAGGATATTCCCAACGTCCGTACCAAATTCATGAGCAGACCCCTGCAAGCTGCTCCAACCTTTTCCTTCCCTTTTTGAAGCAATCCATACATGAGTAAACTGGTTTTTCAGTCTAGTCGGGTGACGTCCAGAACAAAACAAAACAGAGGTCCCATGCTGATAAGGATCGTGAGTCACAAAATCTGAAATAAAATTGGCACGACTGGAATTAAGCATATCAGATTTAGCGGCCTAGCATTTACGTTTTGAAAAGAGAGCGTTTAAAACTGCAAGATTTAACGTGCAAATCATCTCGCCACCAAATAGTGGTTCCAAACCCGACTTCCAAAATGTTCTGATGATATTGATGTGTAGTTGTGATTTCCTAGGTTAATAGATTTCAAATTGTGCCCTGCGAGCGGAGCCTGTGCAACTGGCACACGGATCTATTTACACATGTAATGCCATGTCAATCAGGCCATAATCTTAATCTACACACTGTACCTACCAGCAAACCGGAGGTTCCGGCTCTCTGAGCTCTGATGAACCAAACAATGAATGGATAATTTCAGTCGAATTCGTTTTGACGATCCCCCACCAGCATTTTTAGATGCTTGTTTATTTTAACAACCGCAACATCAACAACATGATCCCCACCAATTATGATCAAATGTTTATGAAGTAGGGGCCTATAGGATAACTGAATGGTTGATAAGCTTTATTAACTTTTTTTGAGTAGTATATACCATGAAAAAGGAAGACATATTTGTAATAAACATTTTTAAAATACCCTCTTTAAGGTGCAAATTCAAATTTGTGAATTACCAGATCCACCCACTTTAAAAAATCTATTGCCCTATTAGGGATGATAATATTTTCAGTAACTTTTAAGGGGCGAAATTCTCTACGGTTTTTAGGATAGGCCTTGAGAGAATAAGAGGGACAGTGGGGACACTTCCCTTGGGGAGTTTTTGAATTTAAGTTTCCCACAGGCCAAGGAAATGCCCTGCTGGAAATTTATCCCCAAAATCTGAATTTATCATACTGAAGTTGCCATGATTGCTCTTTAAGTAACGATTCAATTGCAATATAGGAAATGATCCGTGCAAAGTTTTTTTATATATGGTTTTGAAGTTAAAAACTATCAATATTGTTACTTCTTCCTACTCTTTCAAACATACTCAAATGACACGCCAATATTGGAATGGCACCTGTTGTTTTTTTAATTTTTTGGAATTTTGGAAAAATATCTTGTCAATTAAATCTTGTGGAGTTCCCTAAATGAAAATATAGCCAAGAAATACCAAATGCCTGTTTCCAAGTATTTAATAGAGGGGTTAACCCTAAATGTTCTAGGCTTTTAGTAGAAGCACTTGTATCAAAAAGGGTTAACCATAATGTCCTAAGCTCCAAAAGCATTTTGGTCAATTAAAATATAGTCCAGATAATAGGTTGTATATGAGGGTTTATTGGTGTAATACGGTATCCTTTTATTTTCAGCCTGCGCCTATGTTGTAAAGAAGAAGAATCACCAAGGCAGCAGGAACTCACCTGACGATGGAAAAGTCTCAGGAGCCTTCCTCATCCTCAGCCAAAGGACCTGCATGTTAGAGGTGGCCTTGCAAGACACAGGTATAGTGTAATAGTGAAAATCAAAAAAATTGTGCAGAAAAAACACAAAATTTGACCCTGGACCTGTTTTACTTCTCAACGGTGACGCAAGTTGTTTTCATGATCTGTAAAAAAATACGTTTCCGACGGGTTCTATGCTTGAAAATAAGGCATTTGTGACGTAAAATGAGGTAGATCGTGAAAGATTTTCGCGCCTTGGAATTCCATTTTTACCCCATTCCAATGGAGTCAACAGTTAACTGTTTTTTCAGTTTCCATTATTTTGTGGGTGAATAATGGTGAAAATCTTTCTTTCTTTCTGGTCAGCCGTGAAAATTCTTTCATATTCTACCTCATTCTTCCACGCAAATTACGTCATTTTTTCCGCTAGAAAGTCACAAATATGCAGATCATGAAAACAATCAATTTCGTCACATTTGGAGTAAACAGGTCCCGCCCAGGGTCAAATTTTTGTGTTTTTTCAATGCACAAATGTTTTTGTGGATTAACTCTTGTAATGTAGTTTAGTAATGATGCAATCCTCTTGGCCCACACTTTATCCCAGAAAGGCCAAAAAAGTTTGTTTCCAGTAGAACAAATCTGCAATTTTGGGAGCAATTTTAATTTAACCAGAATTTCATTTTTTATTTCACGAAGTTATAAAGTTTTTTTTTTTTAGAAAAAAAAACACCGGAGAAAGATCATGTTTCATTTTTTCTAAAAATATAAAGAATCCAACAGCAACATTTTTGTTTGATAATTATGTCAGTAAACTAGGGTTTGAACTGATTTGACTGTCGATTCATGAGAAAAAAATGCCCTTTTCCTTTAGGACTAGCTACTGGAACAACTTCCTTTTGTTAGTCTAATGGCTAGCTGGGCCTAGAGAAAGAAGGGGGCAGCTTCCCTCAATCCTCCTTCTAGCTATGCCACTTACCCCTCAAAACAATCTGTCCTACTCATAAACCTCAATCTCAAAACCTAACCTACAATAAAGGTCAAAATTGATAGGGTACAATGTCGGGGTCAACATTGCGCCCAATGCTCCTGATCAATGAGACAGTTCTTTTGATACTAACTAAATTGATTGTTGAGTCAGGGGTCTGACAAAATAAAGTACAATATACACGTTTACTATTTTCCTTTATTTTTCAAAACTGTCGTGTGCTACATGTGGCGGGGTTGTTTCCCCCAGATCATATCACATTTCCTCTGGATCACCGTCGCCGCCGCAGCTCCGATTTTTAAAAAAGTCATCTTCGCGGCGCGCACAAATGGGTAGGATGGTATTTCCGAAAGGTACTCCAAAACCTTCTCAGGTAAAGGTGGTGCTTGGTTTGTAGGATCGAGGATAATATTAACCAATTTTGATTAACCCGAATAATTAGCTAATTTTGAAAAACCTTTTTTCTTCGGAGCTTATTCATTTACACTGCTACAGGTTAGTGTATCTACTGAAGTGCTTCTAACCGTCAGGCGAGTACGCCCAACTAAAAAGGTTCATCAAACTTTAAGAATTCCTTTTACTACTAGTTTTGACTGAGGAGTATCCCGCAACTTCCCTTAAACCAAATCAGGAGCAGACCCCTTCCAACTGCTCCAACCTTTCTTAAGTAGAGCAATGCATACATGAGTAAGACTGGTTTCAGTCTAGTCGGTGACGTCAGAACAACAAACAGAAGGTCACATGCATGATAAGATCGGTGAATACAAAATCTAAATCTGAAATCAATTGGCAACGACTGGATTGCATTTCAGATTATAGCGCTAGCATTTACGTTTTGAAAGAAGCGTTTAAACTGCAAAGAATTATAACGTGCAATCTCTCGCCACCAATCGTGGTCCAACCCGACTTCACAATGGTCTGAATTAATTGATGGTGAGTGTGATTCTTGGTAATCATTTTCAATTGCCTGCGAGGCTGACTGTTCACGGCACTGGAATTTATCATGTCCATCCAGCATGCAGGCCATATCGTAATCTACACGTACACCACACGGTACTCTACTAGCAACCGAAGGTTCCGGCTCTCTGAGCTCTGAATGAACCAAAAAAGAAAGGATAAATTCAGTCGAATTCGTTGCCGATCCCCCGCATTTTGAAGATGCCTTGTTTATTTTAAACCCCAGCAACATCAATCCACATGGAGCCCCACAGTATGATAACAAAATGTTTATGAAGGTAGGAACCATGGATAACTAATGGTTATACTTTCATAATACTTTTTTTGAGTCAGTATATGAGCCCATGAAAAAGGATGACATATTTTGTACTAACTTTTTAATACCCTCTTGAAGGTGACAAAATTCAAATTTGTGAATTACAGATCCACTTAATCTAGTTCCCTTTATATGGGATGATAAGATTTCAGTAACAGTTTTAAAGGTCCATGCCCGATCGTTAATAGCCTAGTCCCCAGAGCCCCAGATTTACCGACGTGGTGTTAAAAAAAAAACTTTGATACCGGAAGAAGCTACTATGTTTTCCCGCTCTTTACCCGGGTGAAATCTTAGGGCTAAATGGATGTTTGGGGTTGAGAGTTATGAGCGAAAGTGTACTCCCTTTTGGTCGACCAATATTAGCATTACACAGTATTCTATGGGGCTCACCAATCCACGTTTCAGCTTCTCGCATCAAAACGATTGAAATATATATCGGCGCGAAACTTTACGATGGGGTTTTTGGGCGAAGCCATTCTATCAAGAAGATTAAAACTTGATATACTTAAATCGGTCCATCCCCTTTAAGGGGCTAATTCTCTTATCTGTTGAGGATGAGGCTTTAAGAACATAATTACCGTTGGGACAACTACCCTTGTAGTTGTGAATTAGTTCCCTCAGTGCCAGTACATGCACTTCTGAATTTAATCCCCAATCTGAATTTTCATCCTGAGTGCATGATTGCTCTTGAATAACGATTCCACAATTGCAAAAGAGAAAAACCGATCAAAAGTTTTATATATGGTTTGAAGTTAACTAATCAATATGTCTACTCATTTCAAACATACTCCAAATTACGCAAATATTGAAATTGGCAAATTTAATTTTTTTTGGATTTTGGAAAAATATCATTGTCAATTATAATCTTGTGAAGTCCCTATGAAAACAGAGCAAGAAATACCAAATCCTGTTCCAATTATTATAATAGAGGTTACCATAAATGTTCTAGGCTTAGAAAGCACTTGTGTCAAAAAGGGTTAACCAGTATGTCTTTTTAGGCTCCAAAAGCATTTGTGTCCATTAAAAATATAGTCCAGATAATTAGGTGTAATTTGATGGTTATTGGTGTAGGTATCTTTTATTTTATAGCCGCGCCTATGTGAAGAAGAAGATCACCAAGGCAGTCAGGAATTCACCTGAAGATGAAAAGTCTCAGGAAGCTTCTCATGGCCAAAGGACCTGCATTGTTAAGAGGTGGGCTGCCAAGACCAAGGTAATGTCCTACATAGTGGAATACAAAAATGTTCATGAAAAAAACACAAATTTGACCCCTGCCTGTTACTCCACTTGACGCAGTTGATGTTTTCATGATCTGTATACTTCGCGCCGGGTTCGTGCTGAAAATAAAGGCATTTGGTGAAGAAAAGTGAGGTAGATAGAAAGGTGTTTTGCGGCTGATTCCATTTTTCACCTTTACCCCATTCCACTGATTTACACAGTTTAAGCTGGGTTTTCATCCATTATTTGGTCCTGAATATGTGACAAATCTTCTGGGTCAGCCCGTGAAAATCTTTCATATCTACCTCATGTCTTCACCAATTACTCATTTTTTTTTTCAGCATAGAAAGGTCAAAATAGCAGATCATGAAAACATCAATTGCGTCACAGTTTGAGTAAAGGTCAGGGTCAAATTTTGTGGTTTTTTATGCACAAATGTTTTTGATTAACTCTGTATGTCGTTTAGTAAATGATGCAATCCTCTTGGACCACACTAATCCCAGAAGGCCAAAAAAGTTTGTTCCCTCCAGTAGAACATTTGATTTGGAGCAATTTTAACCAGATTTCATTTTTTATTTCACGAAGGGATAAAATTTGTTTTTGTTAGAAAAAAAACCACCGTAGAGAGATAATGTTTTCATTTTCTAAAAATATAAATGATCCAAATCAACATTTTGTTTGCTAATTAATGTACAGTAAAATAGGTTTGCAACTGATTTGACTGTTGCGATTCATGAGAACTAAAAAATGCACTTTCCTTTAGGACTATCTCTGAAAAACACTTCCTTTTTTAGGGTCTAAAGTGGTAGCTGGGCCTAGGGAAAGAGGGGCCCTCCTCATCTCCCTCTAGCTATGCCACTACCTCCTCAAAACAATCTTGTCCTACTCATAAACCTGCAATCTCAAACCTAACTAACCTACAATAAAGGTCAAAATTGATAGGTAGTATGTGCTGGTAAAATGCGCCCAATGCTCCTGATCAATGAGACATTTCTTTTGAGACTACCTAATATTGATTGTTGAGTCAGGGAGTCTAGAGGAATTGTTCAACGTTGAGGGTGAGCTTCAAATTTTTGCACCCAAAAATTATATTTAGGTGTGTGGTGCATGTGGTGATTTGCAATCTGAATGTGTAGCTGGTGCAAAACAAATCTGACAAAATCCCGCTCTGCATTTCATTTTTCATGCATGGATTTGTGCATCATCCGGGGCTCAGTAGGGTCCTGTGTCACTGCAAACAACACCCAGTCCGCCACCCGATAAACTGATGCACCCCCACCATATACCACTAACATGCACAAACCAAATAGAAGTCTCCCAGATTATCTTTACATTTTCATGTTAGTTGGTTTACTCTATCTTGTTATGTGTAAATATTTGGTGTAATTATTAAATGTGGTAATTTATAAGCTCTTAGGAAAATTTGTGTGAAGTGGACTATATAGTTTATTGGTACTAAAGTTTATGACATCTGTAAATAATGTAAAAGGTAAAGGTCCCATTATTACACAAAGGCAGCTTGATATAATGCAAGATGTTGTAAGCATGAAAGAAAGTATTTCTTTGGTGCTCGGAGAATTAAGTTTGCCCATTTTGCAATTAAACTATCATTAAAAAGTTTGGGTACAGCATAATTGGTCAGTAGCCCTTTGAACCATTCTTACAATTGTTAATAACAATAAAAGTCTGGTTCCATGGACTGCACTAAATTGTTTTCCTGAAAAGAAAAGATACTTCATCACCTTTTTCTTCTAGTCTTTGCACAGCTTTTTCTCCCTGTTCTCAAAATTTGATGCACTTTGAATAAATATAAAAATATAAAAAATAAAAATTATATAAATATAAAAAATAAATTCCATGGTGTAAGTATTCAGAGGTGCTTTGATTTCTATGCAGACAGGTAACTTTGTTGGGTAAATGCAAGGAGGTTGTATATGATCATGAAAAAACATAATTTTGAAATTTTTGGAAAAAATCATGAATATTATGCTGACTGTAGTCCCCTGCAGGCCCAGATTGTTAATTTCAATCAAAGGCTCAAGAAACTTTGATGGGTCTCGAGAAAATTCCACAGTCCTATTTGGAGGCATCTCAGGACTCATGGAAATAGAAATTAGACAACTCTTTCTAGAAATGTAAACAAATATACATGGGAGCCATTTGACTTACCACCTCCTTCCATTCATCAGAGTGTTTTGTAAGTGTTTTGCTATGTGTTGTCTGCTTCAAGGCAGCTATTTTTATTTGAAATGTTAAAAAGTTTGTCCTATGAATATAAAGTTCATGGACGTTTTTGTTAAGTGATGGTGAGAACTTTACATAAAATGTTTCATATTTGACAATTACAAACAACCCTTTTTTGGAATTACAACAGGCAGGTCATTTGCATTAAATTAAAAATACAAAGAATTCGATATTCAGGACAAATGTATAAACCTTGAATGAATTCAATCACATTTGCGTGAATAGTCAATCATCTGTCAATGACACAAAACTCTACAGTGTCTTGATGGCTTAGTGCAAGAGAGTAATAATGGCCAATAGCTGCCTTTTTGTAAGCCCTGACCTCCTCTCTTACAGTGTTTCTGATTGGTTAATTACATATTCTGTTCACTTGAGCAACCAATTAGAATAGCTCTTTTATACTTTCCCCCTAATCTTTTCTATGGATACCTCCAATCTTACGTCACTGAGTGGCAAAATGAAGGACAGGTAGTTTTAATGGGGTTGATGGAAATTTCATTAAGATCTAAAAATGTCAAGTTTGGGTCAGATCAGTTGCTCTTGAAATGGCTTCTCAGACCTGCACGGACACAGTCCTTGAGGAACAAGCTCATGAGCTTTTCTGAATTGTGAGCCATTGCAATTGCACCTTCTTGCAGAAGTTAAAGATTCATCAGCATGCGGGTGAGTAGTTGCAGTAGGAGATTATCCAGCGGGCAAAATGTCAATTTTCAACTTTGAATCAACGTCAAAGCAACGTTGAAAAGATGTTGAGGGTTCAACCTGAACATTTAAAAGATTTGGTTGAAACCACAGTTGAATTTGTAAGTTGTCCTCAACTAAACCCAATTTCAATGTTGATTTAACACTGAATGCAACCAAATTTTCAACTGAGATTGAAGTTCAATGTTGATGAAGCATTAAGAACATAACGTGTACCCACTGGGTATCCATTAGGCAAAACGTTTGCATCATGTTGGAGGTTTGTGGCATAATGAAACTCACCAACCGTTAGCACTCAATGTCTCTACAATTTCTGCCATGTGGGTAAGGAATTCCTTCTGTTGACAGAACCAACCTTTTAGGGCAACCTTGTCAGTTCATGAATTTTCATGTCCAGACACTGAAATTTAATTATGATGATGATTTTCCAATTTAAGTATAGAAATTTCATATGTAGTTTGGGAAAGATAATGTGGATTTGTATTCATGCCACATCAATATGTAAATGATTAAATTATCTTAACCTTAAAATTTTTAATGTATGTTATATTTGAAATGTAAGTTGCCATATGGATAGAAGTACCTTGTGCCTTATTACAAACAAACCATTGTAAGTTTTGAAATATTCTTCGAATATCTAAGTTCCTCAATGTGTTGTAACGGTACCAATGTTGTATAATTTGCACTCAACCTCAGGAAATAACATGAAATAGATTCTATAGCAAATTTCCTCTAGAAGAGACCAAATTATCTAATTCAAAAGAATCATGTAATCAGGAGATGAGATGAATAACTCTTCTTTTCCTCACGGGTACTTGTATATAGCATGATTGAATAATTCTCCAACACTATGGAATGCTCGCCTTGGTGAGAGATTTCTGAATACGTGAGAGTTATTTAGACTGCCAAAGTTTGAAATAGATTAATACCTTATAGCACTTTGAACTCTTTTTTAATAGGTTTGTTGAAAGAGGTGGTATACCATGCTGTCACCCCGAAGCACTAAGAAAGTGAATTGAGTATTCTGAATGGATTGTAAATTTAGACCAAGATTTAAAAACAGGGTTAGTCCTCCATAATAGGACATTTGTTGCTTCCAACATACTCAAATGTGCTGTGATGGGTGAGAAAATTTCTTCATGGGTGGCCATCGGCCCACCCATAAGGAATTTTCACCTGGTACATTCACTTTACGAGTATTTTGAAAGACGAAAGGTCCACTCTTGGTAGGACTAACTAAACTGGTTTATTTAAACCCTGTCTAAAGTAATCTCCCTTCCGGAATACCAGCCTAAGGTACTAACTGAACAGATTAACTTCAGGAGCAGACTTGATATAGTCCATTGTGAAACTTGAATTTTTAATCAAAGCAAAGCCGCATCCAGTTTTGGAAAGCCAATTGACATCCTTTACTTTGGTTTACTTTATTGGAATCCCTGAAAAAACAAAACATACTTGAGTCATGATTTTAAGGTATATTAAGGTTGCACGGAAAGAGTATTATGTTATTCCCACTAGCATGAAAATGATACGGTCAATTTTTAAACACCTTAACTCCCAATGCATCAGTGTCTTTACACAGCCAGTAGCGTGAGAAATTGCACTCAATATCTGAATAATAAGATGTTTGGAGTATGATGCATATCCAAAGGTAATATTAGGGATGCCTTTCTGCTCTTCACAACAGAAACATTGCAACCTTTTCTGGAAACTTGAACCAATGATGGTAACATCCTGCCACACTCCTGCGGAAACCCCACAAGAAGCTGTTGCTTGAAATACCTAACGAGCTGGAAATTGTTACAGTGTTTCAAGAAGAGTTATATTTTTAGTGGTATTGTATTTTTGTTAAATGTATGTATAGATGATTGAAATAAATGAAGGCTATATGAAAAATTGGTGTGAAAAACGCAAAATGCCTTGTATGCCTATGTTACTCTGGTCTACAAATCTCTAGTCATGGGCCTTTTCAATTTGATTTTTTTATTTTTTTTTACTTTAACAGCTCTTTATTTTTGTTACTTTTTACAGATCTTTGAATATCCGAATACCATTTTCACGGGATGGAGATAGATGAATAGTGCACTAACGAAACATGATACATGATAAAAAAGCACACTTGATTGTTGCAAATTAAGCAACTGACTAATTTTTCCCTTGAGTACACTTTCAAACTATGTTTAAAGTTATATTAAGTCCTTTTTACAAAACGTCCAGCTCTTCAAAATTGAAATGGCTTGCAGATAACCAACATAGCTGTGCCTTTGTTCTTTTCGAGAGCACGGTCGAGAAGGCACATGTGATGATCTGCAAGAAGATACTAAGTGTGTAAAAAAGACTTAGTGACCCGATTGACAACCTCGTCCTCCCATTTTACTTCATCAAAATTGAGATTTTGGTATCAGAAGAATGTTCACAATTTTCTGATTACTCCAGTGAAATTTAAGGTCCAAGAAATATTTCCTTTTGATGTTATGAACAAAAAAGTCTCCAAATGTGGTCGACCACATTGACACAAGCTGTCCTATGGGCCAATTTTTTCTGAACTACCACCCAAACGGCTGGACTTTTTAACTCAAAATTTGTAATCAGATGTTTTTGGTGATATGCCACGTGAGGGGAACAAATGAAAAATCGGATCATGATCGGGTCACCCACCTTTAAACATAACTTTAAGCAAGACTTTGACAATACAAAAATACAATACAAATCCGTCAACTTGTGTATGCATAATTTGCTACAATAAGTGTGTTTGTATCGTTTAGTTTTTATCTTAAAGCCGGTGAAAAGATTGAAAATTGTATTACAAAGAACTGTAAAATGTCTAAGTTATGAACAATTTTAATTTTAACATATATTGAAAAGTTAAATATGCCTTTTATATGTGTGCAATACTTTTTGACTACATTTATGTAATACCCACTACAATTGCGTCTTGAAGGTGGAGCAAGAGATTTCACATAATAGGTGACCCTAAAAAATGTGAAAATTCTGATTTTTGCGCTAGTGTAAATCATTCTATCAAAATATCCCCATGTCAAATGGTTAAGCTAAGAAGCATTTCTTTGATACACAAATAGTGAAATTTCTAATGTACTACAAATACTAAATTCAGCCTATTTTTTGTATTGAAATTAAGCAAATCAAAAACGCCTTAAATTTTCATTTTCAAGGCATTTCTGTAGCCAAATACAAGGTAAGAAATCTATTGGCGTCGCACCTTTAAAAATCATTTGCATTTTTTTAAAATTCACGTTGTACATTCCAATCAAGTCAATGGCCAGTGATGAAACAGGAATGCTCAGCGAGACAGGAGACATAAGATTAGATTTCTCCCGGATTTTTTCAAAATGGAGTAGTTGCCTTTGTGTCACTCATGGACTGCTGTTTGTGGTGTGTTTGTCTGTGTGTTTGTGGTGGTGTGTAAAGGTTTCGACTTGATGTACGTGATTTGCAGTAATGGGCGGCAAAAAGGCGTGTTTTACACAAACGACGTCAAAAACTCAAAAGGGGGATTTTATTACACAACGGCCTGCGTCAAAAAACTCAAAAGGGGGTTGTTTTACACAAAGACGTAAAAAAACTCAAAAGGGTGTGGGTTTTACACAACGACGTCAAAAAAATCAAAAGGGGGTGTGTTTTACACAAACGACGTCAAAAAACTAAAAGGGGGTGTTTTACACAAACGACGTCAAAAACTCAAAAGGGAGGTTTACAAAACGCGTCAAAATACTCAAAAAAGGGGGGTTGTTGTAAAAAACGACGTCAAAAACTCAAAAGCGAGTGTTTTACACAAACGACGTCAAAAACTCCGAGGCAAAAAGGGGTGTTTTACACAAACGACGTCAAAAATCAAAGGGGGTGTGTTTTACACAAACGACGTCAAAACTCATTAACCCCAACAAAACCCGTAAAGGGCCCTTCACTTTTCTGGCTAGAGGCAAAACACCAGACGGTATGAAAAGCCATACCGCCATACGTAATAGGAAACTTGATCTTAGTTCAGGTGTTTCATTGATAATTGTCTGTTGGTTTCTATTTAGAATTGCTAATCCCGCACCACAACAGATTACCCTTGTTGATATGTGACCATAGCAGAGTGTCAAACAAACATGTCACCCGGCCCAAGTGACCCCGTAAGTTACCTTTATTGTTCTTTGACTTTAGACCAGGTGTCATATATTACAGCGTCCGTGTGACTGAGTGTCCTACCACCCATCTGGCTATTGTGTTCTCCATTGAGTGCTGTATGCATCATTTGTTTCAGCACTGTACCCAAATGGCCTCGTATACAAGGTAACGGTTTATTCCGTACATGTTGCTATGGTAGCTAGGACACTCTCTCATGGGGGACACTCAGTTTCTTTACACCGGCGTAAATGCCAAATTGGAATCCTTCAATACTATCAATACCATTACTCAATACCATTATCAGTAATGTGAAAAGAATAACAAATTGAGACGGAAATGGTGTCAAATGTTTGTACTAATCTAGCAGCTCTGCAAGAAACATTATTGAATGAAAAATCTGCTTAAGGAAAAAAATCCTGACAATATTGCAGCTTGCATCTTGAAAAATATCAGGGTCTTAATAATCGCGATTGAAAGAAACTGTCAAATAATGGGCTCGGACACACGCCCACACATGACACTGTATCATCCTTTTACTCAAATTGTCATCTGAGGTGATGAATAATTCCAAGAATATAGTAAGTTAATAAATGAGAATCCTATTCTCGAAGTTTGGGGAAGGTTTGAAGATGTTTTTCTATAGTTTGAAGGGTGCTGAATCACAATTTTTGGGTCCAACCTCTGGGAAATGCGGGGAACTTTGTAAAATAAGGGGGTAACATTAGTACAGGGGTAATTATTTAAAATCAAGTCAAATTGTGTTTAACTGTACAAAAATGGATTTGTGTCATTATAAGGATTAAAAAAGGTAATTTGTCTATAGGTTCCGACCTTTAGTTAAACAGGTACAGCCGGCCTATTAAGGTTCAAGGTCATCCTGGGACTAAACCTTACCCAATGTTCCGATTTTGTTGATGCTGTCAAATTGTTCCTTTTGCATTATTTTACAATGTTTGGCATTTGGTTTCGTAATTAGTGAGCAAAATGTAACAAGGGTCTACATGGTCTATAGGGGGAACCGAAACTTGACCTCAAAATTGTATGCAGAGCTCTCACCCAAAGAACTAAAATTAATTTTCTGCTTCGATATGACCAGAGCAATAATTTGACACCAGCTTCAAAAAATCTGGGCATTGAATATTTTTGCCCCAGGATGACCTTGAACCTTATCAGGGCTTTAGCCGTGCAACTAAAGGTCGGAACATAGACAAACTATATATGTTTTTCATCCTTATAATGAGACAAATACATTGGTGTACATTTAAACACAATTTGACTTGATTTCAAATTTACCCCTGTACTAAATTTACCCCCTTATTATGCAAAGTTCCGCACATTTCCCAGAGGTTGGACCCAAACATTCTGATTCAGCACCCTTCAAACTATAGAAAAACATCTTCAAACCTTCTTCCCCAAACTTCGAGAATAGGTTTCTCATTTATAGCCCTACTAATTAAAATTTTAGGTGCTCGTATCGTTTAGCTTCACCTCAAGGTAATTAAACTACAATTAATTTTGATGGTGGTCTGTCTATATATGACTGTGTGCTTCAAATTCCGGTAGCATAAGACTTACTCGCTTCCGCCTCTTTTTGGGTATAGGTCTGTGTCGTCAGTCTTGTCACAAGTCTCACGTAGGCCTACTTCCGGGGAAATCGGGTCAAAGGTTTACACATCTGGCGATGACGTGTGTACTTGTCA